>JAIUZE010007120.1:0-47704 GCA_022085475.1 Heliosperma pusillum | reverse complement strand
TCGAATCGGAACCCGTTTATTCCGAGATCCTGGCCAGGTTTAGACTAGGACCGGATATTTATTATCGTCGTGCTACCAGGAGGAAATTAGTCTACATACGCGAAATGCTTTATCGTGTATGCTTTCAGGGAAATGCTTTATCCCGTGGATGCCTTTTAATCATACGTGCCATGTACACGATGCTAGTGCGTTTCATTTACCGTGAGAGTTGTCGTCTTTGTGTTGTTGTCTTTGAATGCGTGATTTCATGATTGTATTCATGGTCATTGCATGACTTGACACCGTCAAGGTCTTGGTGCGTGAATGGATGGTAATATGTTGGATATTATGTGATCATCGCATGACTTGACTGGTTTGTCTGTCGAGTCTCAATCTTATCAATCTTATACCGCTAACGGTGAGATGCAAGCCCTAGTGAGCATATTCGATTGCCTAAGAGTGTCTTTCCCGAGTCTTTGAATATCATGATGAATTCGGATTTGTGCCTCTTATGTTCTTATCATTATCTATAGAATTGCCTATCTATTCTTATTGTAACTCACATGTATATCTATATATGCATGATTTTACTTTGGTATTTCCTTATATGTATGTTTAATGTGATATGGCTGGGAGAACCCGGAGTTACTCCCCACTGACTGTGGCGTTCATGTTTTTCATGAATGAACAGGTTGCTTGCATGGATTGACTTTTTAGATATGATATTTTGGGGTTTTGGTGTGAGCTAGCGGGCGTTGTCCCTGGAAGATTAACCTCTAGACGATTTTAGCTTATTTGCTAAACACTTGTTCTTTGTTAACATTTTGAGAGACTCCGTCTCTTTGTTATTTTCCGCACTTAGTTGTAATATTTTGACACTCCTCGTTTTATTTAACTTGCATGTATAAAAGTTTTTAAAAACTACCTATTTCCGCAATATAATTCACATGCTTGTTTGTTTATTATTTCCGCATTCGCGAGGGTTGTCACAATCTATGGTAGATAATTTCGGTCAGACAGTTACTCTCCAGCTCGAGGAAACCATTCTTGATATGATCAAATGCAAGTACGACCTGCAAGACACCTTGCATTGAGTGGGAGATTGTAATAGGACATGAGAATTGGTGACGCACACTTATCTCGGACAAGTGGGAGATTGTTGGAGTAAGTGTCCTCAACAATGGTGCGATCGCATAACTAAATCTTAATAATAAGAATACAACGGGGAAGATGATTATTATATTCAACTGATCAACATTAATCGGTAACGATTGGCTCTCTAGAGTTTGACGTTAAATTCGTATGAAGGTGGTGATCAGTTCATCCCTTGAGGTCACACCTAAAGGACAATCCCCTAATCATAATATTTTAATTAATTGTATATCGATACATATTACTTAATTCCTTAAATTGAACAAAGTTTAAATTATAAGTGAGAATTATATGTTATTGTAATACGATTAAATAAGATTCAATTTTAGTAATTTAATTGTTGTTTTACTAAGAATGCATTATCTTTATGAAACATTTGAGATAAGGAAAATTGGTTGATTATAATTACAAATTATTGTAGATTATATTAACCAAATATGAGATGACCCATTTTATATTCATGTAATTATAAAATATCACTTAAAATGTTAAGTCTAATTTATTTGTTATGAAATTGCATTTAAATTAGTTAAATGCACATTTATAAACTAAGTTACATGTTACATCACATGTCACATTTTAGACAAATGACAAATTACAAAGATAAAATGGACACCCATTTTATACATGGTTCACCGGTTTTAAGGGTTTTAAGAGGCATTTTGTTTCTATTATTAATCTAATATAGATTAGACAAAATGATTAAACACCTAATTCTAGCCGTAAGCCTAGTACATTGAGAAGAAAAATGTGAGGCATGCTCACTCTCCCCATGCTTGCTTGGCCGGTCCACTATTGCCTTATGAGGACTAGTTTTCTTCTTAAATAGTACACTTTTAATAGAGAAAAGATATATCCTTATCTCTCTAATTCTTTCTACAAGGTTTTCTCATAAAAAAAGGTTTATGAAATACGTTGTTCCAAAATTCTTATATCTTAATATATACTCCCTCCTATTGACTTATTTCTTTCCTCTTTCCTTATTGGGTAAGTCGGATTTTCTTCCCTCTTTCCTTTTCTGGATGTGAGGTAGTGTGTTTTGTGTGGCCCAAATTCATTTATATGTGGGGTACTGTGCTTTGTGTGGTCCAAATTGATTTCCTTAATTCTTGTGCAAAAAGGAAAGGGGAAGAAATGAGTGAATATGAGGGAGTATTACTATTGTAGTAATATTATTAGTATTAGATTTAGATTTCAGGTCTCTAATAATATTATCTAGTAAACAATATTATTAGTTTTAAGGGATTATCTTGGGTGAAACTTATTGGAGAGTTCTTATATTTAGAACTAGGAGTTCATCCCTAATATTGTAAGCTCAAGAAGAAGAGTAAGAAGGAGTCATATCTTGTGCCCAAAAATTCGTTCATATTCAATGTAAGGAACAATTTCTTCTTCCTTCTTTGTATTTTGTTATGCATTCATAAGATCTTCATAGTTAAAGAGTTAACAACTCATTATATGATATTAGAAATGAATAATATCGAGTTTAAGAAGCCTTCACAATAAACACAATTAATACCCAATTGCAAGTTAACGCCTTTGTTGTAGCCCAAGCTATGAGGGAATCACACTCATAAATTTGTGGTAGAGGGTGTTGCATAAATAAAATCACAAGGAAATCACGCGTAATGATTCGAACAACAATGGATTAATTAGTGAAAGATGGAAACCATGACCTAGAGATAGAGAGAGAAAATATTCAAAACTGGTTCTCTGCCACCATTGATTTCTATGCTAATGGCTAGGAAATCCAATTCAAAGCAGAGAGAGAGAGAGCAACTCAGGTGTTACAACTAAACAAACGACATCAGCAAACTAGAGGCCTGATGGAGAAGAGAGTAACAAAATGAAGAATATTCATGACATTCTTAGCATTTCTGAACTTGACTTTGATGATAGTGACCAGGATGATAATTCAGTAAATACTGTCATGGAAACAGAACGAAGTGCGCCAATTGTAGAAAAAGAACAAATACTGGAGGAAATCTTACAATTATCAGAACAGGGTGTTTTTAGAGGAGATCTTATATTGGAAACAAGCAGTATTCTGTTATATTATGGGAGACAATCCCCCTTATGAGGTAATTGAAGGATTCATTAGACGAATTTGTAAAAAATATAATATTGACAATATATCCTTTATGAATGATGACCTATTTCTGGTCAGATTCAAAACAATGGATATGAAAGAAAAAGTAATGCAATCTGGATATTATTTGTTTGATAATAAGCCCTTGATAGTGAGGGACTGGTCTATGGATATTGAATTGAAAAAAAGAGGACATAAGGAAAGTACCAACATTGATCAAATCACATAATTTGCCTTTCAAATTAAGGGGCAAAGGACTATCAAAAATAGCAACCCTGGTGGGAAACTATGTGAAAATTGACTATGCTACGGAGGAGATGATAAGACTTGGGTTTGCTAGAGTACTTGTGGAACTGGAATTGGATCAAAATAGAAAAGATACGATTCATAGATGAGAAAGGAAAAGAGGTTGAGGTTCATATTGAATTTGAATGGAAGCCAATTACATGTAGGAAATATCATGCTCTTGGGCATGAGCAGACTTGTTGCAGGAAAGAGGAGGCTGCTCAAAAGAAAAGGGATAAGAAGCACCCAAGGAAGGAGTGGAGACCAATTAGAAAACCCATACATGTGCAGAGTAGTAATTTTGAAGCCAGTCTGCAGAATGATAATAAGATTGGTTTGGTACGAAACAATGCAACAAATCAGGTTATTGAGGTCACTCCTGGAGTCGGAATAGTTAGAGATCAAACACTTGCACGAAAATTGATAAAGATTAATAGACAAGATAGCAAAACTAAAGGATATAGAAATGCAAGCTTTGGGGCTTTATCATTTATAGAGGTGCTAAATAGCAAAATAAGTCTGGTTCACCAAAAGGGGAAGTTGGAAAAGGTAATGGAACCCTAAAGTTATACTGAATGGATAGCATAGGCTTCTGGAACATTAGAGGCATGAATATGGTAGGCAAACAGAAGGAAAGAAATTGGTTTTTGCATAATAAATATGTAGGTTTGTTTGGATTACTTGTGACTAAAATAAAAGCTAATTCATTAAGCAAGGTTGTAAATAGCTTTAATAATGTGTAGAGCATTTCCACGAACTCTAGTTATCATAAAGGGGGTAGAATATGGATTTTTAGGAAACGAACAAGTTCAGTGTTCAATTCATTGACTACTCTGCTCGGTATATTCACATGAATGTGGAAGCAAAGAATAGTAATGATAGATTCTAACTGACAATGATATATGCATTCAATAGAATCAACGACATAATTCCTCTCTGGAATGATCTAAGGAAGTAGGCTAGTAAAATCAGGGGACCGTGGGTAATTGGTGGTGATTTTAACTGTGTTTGGCAAGCAATAAAAGGGTAGGAGGGCAGAGTAATCCTATGGAAATAGACCACTTCAAGAGTCGTATTAAGGATTGTGGTTTCATTGATATTCAAGCCATGGGTTCACTTTTTACATGGAATAATAAACAAAAGGTGGAGGGTAGAACTTACAGTAGGTTGGATAGGTTCATGGTGAACAAAGAGTGGACAGATATGTTCCATGATCTCTATGCCCATTTCCTCCCTGAAGGTCTTTATATATGATCATACCCCTTGTATTGTTCAAAGTAATCAGTCTACACAAGGTGGAAATAAGAGCTTTAAATAGTATAATATGTGCGTGTTAGAATAATGCCTTGAATCAGTTTAGTTGCCACTTCGAGTGACAATGCGGGGGTTCAGTTTAGTTGAATCAGTTTAGTTGCCACTCAGATTATGCTGGAGATGTGGATAGTAGAAGATCTATGACTGGTTATGTTTTCACTTTTTGTGGTTCGGTTGTCAGTTGGAAGGCTACTTTGCAGCCTACATTAACGTTGTCTACTACAGAAGCTGAGTATATGGCGTTGGCATCAGTAGCTGAAGAAGGAATATGGTTAAAAGGGTTGATTAATGATCTGGGTCTACATCAAGATAAAGTTATTGTATACTGTGACAGTCTCAGTGCAATTTGTCTTGCTAAGGATGAAGACCATCATGAGAGAACTAAACACATTGATGTCAGGTATCATTTTCTAAGAAATGAGAAGATGATTAACGTGAACAAAGTGGGTACTGCTTATAACCCAGCTATTATGTTTACCAAGGCAGTTCCGCAGAGCAAGTTCCTGTAAGTTTCATAAATTCAATATTAGACATTTCTAATATCACAAAAAGAATAGTTTACTCTTAAACTGTTAGGAACTTATGTATGCATAACTAAAATAAAGATAAGAGGAAACTTTTACTTACATTGATCTTATATGATATGGGCACAAGATTTGGACACCTTCCAAACCTTGTTCTTGAGCTTATATGTGGAGGATGAACTCCTGGTTTCTATAGTAGAAACACTCCTCTTGATTGCACCCAGGACAATCCCTTAATACCAATAATAATTTTTACTAGAAATATTATTAGTGACCTTAAAAGAAAATATAATCCTAATAATATTACTAAATAGTAATATATATTGAACATCTTAGACTTTAGAACAAAGTATTCATAAACTCTTTTATGATAGATGTTAGTGAGATAAATAGATTTTGATTAGAATGATTTTAATTAGCAAAAAATGAGAACTTATTCTCATGGGTTATGGGGTGGGTGAGGCCGGCACACCTAAGCCTTGGGGAGCCCCAAGCATGCTCAACTTTTGTTCTTATTAAAATGCTACGCCAAGGTCTAGGTATATAGGTATCATTATTATGTTTTAACAATTTAAAATAATCAAACTTACCTAAATCATACCCATAAAACGGCACACCCACTTAAAATGGACTTGATTTTTATCTTTGTAATTTTTTCACTTGTAATGTGGTATGTCATGTACCATGTCACATGTCATTTGAATAGATAAATATATATTTAACAATTTAAATATCATTTCACATTATGTAACAAAATAAATAGTAATTCATAATTACATACATATAAAATGGGTCATATTAAGTCCAGTTAATATAATCTACAACTTTTTGTAATTATAATCAACTAGTTATTCTAATCTCAAATTGTTTCATAAACAAAAATCAATTTTAGTAATTAACATTTTAATTACAAAATTGCGTCTTATTTAATCTCATTATAATAAGACATAAATTTCACTCACAAATAAAATTTGTTCAATTTAAGTATTTAATTAATCTGTATCGATATACAATTAATTAACTTTACAATTAAGGGAATGGTCCTATAGGTGTGACCTTAAGGGATCAATTGATCACCACCGTCATACGACAGTAACGTCAAACTCTAGCAAGCCAATCGTGTGGGCAAATATCCGTATATTTCACCTCTAAATTTCAGGATTATAACAAAATTACAAGATAAAAATAACAATATGAATAAGAGATAAAAATCAACCTTTGGTCCTTGCAAATTGGCTTAAGAACAATATCAAAAGTATGATATCTCCTACTAGTTGCACCCAAAATGCTCCTTGATATGCCTTAATCGTGCTAGAACGATTATACAAAATTACCGCTACTTTTATGTGACGTTTGATGATAGATCTAGAGAGAAAAATTAAGAGAAAAATCACCCTAGTCTTTTTGTTTGTGCCGTCACTCACATAGGAAAAACCTTAGGTATTTTCTTTTTATTCCCTCCTAATCATACTAGCTAGGTTTTCCTAAAATAATAAATTGCAATAAGGATCCTTTCAAAACCGATTTGGACCGAGTAGATATATCCATTTATTGCTTCATATTTTTCGGTCATACCTAGTAAATAACATCCATTATATTATTATAATTATCGTCACTAATATCGTCATCTTATTAATAAGTCCACTCAACCTTTTGCAGTCGATTTATTAATACATGTCTGACAATATTTACAATAATTATTACGAGTAATACATTTGCTTAATTAAATATAACGGTTTATATTTAATCACGAATTAACTGATTAGTTCGTTTAAGCTAACATTATTTACATTAATTAAATATAACAGTTTATATTCAATTTACGAATTAACAGTTTAATCCGTCTATCATCATCATTTTTGACTAACCTTTTAGTCAAATACATCGACTAACCTTTTAGTCGTATAAGGCATCAATATGACTATATTATTCATATAATCACATCTCTCAGACACATCCTATAGGTGTGACTTATAGGGACCAGTTGATCACCGCCATAATAAAATGACAATAACGTCAAACTTCTAGCGAGCCAACCGTTATTGATAAACGTTAATCAACTTATTATTATACAAAGTATACCCTGTGAACCTACAGAGATTTATTTATGTTATTACACTAACTGTGGAGGACACTGGCTCCAACAATCTCCCACTTGTCCGTACAAGTGTATGTGCGATAACCGATTCTCATATCCATAATAAATTTCTCCCACTCAATGTAAACCAATTTGCAAAGTCCGTATTCACAAAGGTCGTAGTTTACAAGTGATCAGTATCAAGAGTGGTTTCCCCGACTAGAGAGTAACTTAACTGATAAACGAATCTTTATTCGAGCATGGCCATGCATTTCAGTTACCGCTCCTCGAGTGGCCCTGAGAAATAACATAACCTGATAAAGGTTGGATATTTTCTTCAACTCGAATCTTGCAGATACAAGCGCAGTATGAAATGACCCAGTAAAAATCTACTTAGCCTCCTGTTACGGTCGACCATGAGAAAGAAACCAAAGTCACCCAAAAACTGCCTTAATCTCAAGAGACAGTCGATAGTCAAAAGAATCGACTCTAGGAACACTATGGACGTCCTATCCACGACCTGGCACCTAATGTTCTGAAACATTTAGGACTCCATAACGTTGTCACAAAATTGTTCTGCGAGGTATCATTATAACTCGCATATGTGATCGATCAGTCAACTGTTTGACTTATGGCTCGTTGAACCCACCATCAATCGACTTCACAGAATAAAATTGCCAGAGTTATCAGCTCATGTAGGCGATTACGGACCAAAACAAATATAATGTAATTCAGTTCACTTTGTGGTGTTCAATGTTGTCAGTACAACCCACATGAAAAACAAAATATAAAACAAAACGATGATTTCATAGATAGTTTTTATGAAAAAGATACAGGTGTCTAATCCATATAAAACAACTAATACAACTCAGGAACACGTTTGATTCCCATGGAAATAACGTGCCCTTCATGCTTATCATATCTCAATGGTTTAGTGAGAGGATCTGCGACGTTATCATCCGTAGCAATCTTGTCTATCACTATCTCCCTTTGCTCCACGTAATCTCGGATCATGTGAGCCTTCCGTTGTACATGCCTAGACTTGTTGCTGGACTTAGGCTCCTTAGCCTGGAAGATGGCACCACTATTATCACAATAGATGGTGATCGGGTCATCCGAACTAGGAACTACAGTTAGTCCCTGTAAGAACTGACGCGTCCATATAGCTTCCTTCGCAGCCTCTGAAGCAGCATAGTACTCAGACTCAGTCGTAGAATCTGCTATAACACTTTGTTTGGAGCTTTTCCAGCTGACCGCAGCGCTATTAAGAGTAAAAACGAATCCAGACTGAGATTTCGAGTCATCTCGATCCGTTTGGAAGCTAGCATCTGCGTAACCGATTGCGCATAGCTCAGTGTCACCTCCATAAGTCAATACCCAATCCTTAGTCCTCCGTAGGTACTTAAGGATATTCTTAACAGCCATCCAGTGTGTTTCACTTGGATTGCCTTGGTACCGACTCGTCTTACTCAATGCATATGCCACGTCTGGACGTGTGCATATCATGGCATACATGATCGATCTCGTAGCTGATGCATAAGGAACCCGACTCATGCGCTCGACCTCTTCCGATGTGTTTGGTCCCTGAGCTTTACTCAACTGCATCCCATAAATCATTGGAAGGTTCCCCTTCTTGGAGTTGGTCATGCTGAACCTCTCAAGAATCTTATCTATATAAGAGTCCTGACTGTGGGATAACATCCGTCGTGATCTATCTCTGTAGATACTGATCCCCAAAATTCTTTGTGCCTCGCCCAGATCTTTCATCTGAAAGTGGTTCTTTAACCAAACTTTTACCGATGTTAAGAGAGGTATGTCATTCCCAATCCAGAGTATGTCATCGACATACAATATTAAGAAGACAATCTTGCTCCCTCTCGACTTGATATATAAGCATGGTTCCTCGACCGATCGAGTAAATCCATTCTCTTTTATCACCTGGTCGAAACGATGATTCCAACTCCGAGAAGCCTGCATAAGTCAATAGATTGAACGCTTAAGCTTGCATACCTTCTTAGGATATTTAGGATCAATGAAACCTTCGGGTTGTCCCATGTACAACTCCTCCAAATAACCGTTTAAGAAGGCGGTTTTCACATCCATCTACCAAATTTCATAGTCATGAAAAGCGGCAATCGCTAAGATTATCCGAATGGAACGCAGCATAACTACGGGTGCAAAAATTTCATCATAGTGCAATCCTTGCACTTGAGTGAAACCCTTTGCCACTAGTCGTGCCTTGTAGGTATCTGGTTGTCCTTATACAGAATGCTTTATTTTGTAAAGCCATTTGCACTGAAGAGGCCGAACCTTATCAGGTAAGTCAACCAGATCCCATACGTCATTCTCATACATAGAGTCCATCTCGGAATGCATGGCGTCAAGCCATAGCTTAGAGTCGGAACATGTCGTGGCACCTTTATAGGTAGCGGGTTCGTTACTCTCTACGAGTAAAACGTCATCTCTCTCATTCTCCTCGACCATACCAATGTATCTATTTGGAGGAATGGAGACACTACCCGACCTCCTGGGTTCCAAAGGAATATTAACCGCAGCCGATGATGAAGGAACGGTTTCCTCCATTGATTGCTCGGTTGTTGGTTCTTGAATCTTCGACAGATCGAAGGTTCCATTACTTGTCCTATTCTCGAGAAACTCTTTCTCTAAGAACGTCGCACTAGCCGCAACAAAAACTCGATGTTCGGTAGGCGAGTAAAAGTAATGACCAAACATCCCTTTTGGATAACCAATAAAGTATGTCTTGACTGATCGCGGGCCGAGCTTGTCGTCAGGTCTCCACTTGACATAAGCCTCGCAGCCCCATACCCGAATAAAGGACAAGTTAGGGACCGTTCCCTTCCATAATTAATATGGAGTCTTGTCTACAGCTTTAGACGGACTTCGGTTAAGTATTAAAGCAGCTGACAAAAGAGCATAACCCCACAATGAGTCACGTACAACCGTGTGACTCATCATGGATCGAACCATATCAAGTAATGTTCGATTTCTCCGTTCGGACATACCATTCAATTGTGGTGTTCCAGGTGGAGTTAATTGTAGTACTACACCACAGTCTTTAAGGTGATGATCAAACTCATTCAAAAGATATTCGCCACCACGATCTGAAAGTAGTGCTTTAATCTTTCTATCCAGTTGGTTCTCAACCTTATTCTGGAATTCCTTGAACTTTTCAAAGGACTCACTTTTATGCTTCATTAAGTAGACATATCCATATCTACTCAAATCGTTCGTGAAAGTGATAAAATATCTATAGCCATCTCTAGGGTTGATTGCCATAGGTCCACACACATCAGTATGTATGAGTCCTAATAGGTCAGCAGCGCGCATTCCAACACCTTTGAAGGAAATTCGAGTCATTTTGCTATGAGAAATGATGACACAGTGCCAAAAGATTCATCGTCAAATTGGGGCGATAGTCCCATTGTCAATGAGCTTCTTCAAGCGTTTTTCATTTATGTGTCCCTACGGCAATGCCATAGCTAGGTTTGATATCTTTTGTCACCAACCTTTGCTTTCTTACTACTCACATGCAATGTATCTGTTGTTTGATCTAAAACATAAATCTCATTCATGGAAACTGCTTTACCATAAATCATTTCGTTTAAAGAGAAAATACAGCTATTATCCTTTATTACAAACGAAAAGCCGTCCTTATCAAGTACGGAAACGGAAATAATGTTTTTAGATAAACTGGGTACATAGTAACAGTTATTCAGAAATAACTCAAATCCACTCGGGAGTTGGATTACATATGTTCCCACTGAAACGGCAGCTACTCTTGCTCCATTCCCCACTCGCATGTCCACATCACCCCTTGCGATAGTTGTGATGTTTCTTAGGGCCCTGCAAATGATTACACAGATGAGACCCACAACCAGTATCTAATACCCAAGTTCCGAAACTTGCATGGTTAATCTCAATCATATGAATAAAAGAAGAAGACATACCAACAGCAGAGACGCGGCCTGCTTTTATGTCCTCACGGTACACGGGGCAGTTCCTCCTCCAATGCCCAAGCTTGTGGCAATGGTGGCACTCCACGTTACCTTCATCGCTCATTGTCTTGCCTTGTGAGCTACCGGTAGTCTCACCAGGCCCACTCTTGCCTTGTCCTGGCTTTTGAATTTCGGCTTCCCTACAGCTAGGCTGGCCTTAGCCTTGCCCTTACATTTGCCCTTGTTTGCAATCATGAGAACGTCCTGTTTCAGACTCCCACTCATTATCAGATCACTCTCGGTCTGTACGAGAAGTGAGTGGAGCTGATGAAGACTCTTCTTCATATCATTCATATAGTAATTTGCCCTTAAAAGAGCAAAACCATCGTGAAGTGAATGAAGAACGCGGTCAATGACGATCTTCTCATCGATTTTGCAACCAAGTGCCTCCAGTTTCTCGACATTCTCAATTATATCAAGAATGTGTGGGCTAACTGCTTGGCCCTTCTGGAGTTTCGCTTCAAAGAAGCGATAGGTATGCTCATAGCTAACGATCCTCAGAGCTTTCGAGAACTCGTTAGAGAGCGTGGTGAAAATCTTATTCGCACCATGGGCAATGAATTGCCTTGGCAAATTTGATTCCATTGAAAAGATGAGTACGTTCTTTATCGCACCCGCCTCCATCAAGAAATCACTATAAGAAGTGATTCATTGGCTCCTGCATTGGGGACTGGGTTGGGCGGTAGTGGCTCAGTCAAGTACTTGAGCTTACCGTCAGCAATGGCAGCATTCCGTAATGCCGCCTCCCAGTCCGCAAAGTTGGACCCGTTATTCTTCAGTCACGTTGACTGATTCATACTGTCCATGAAAATCTCAAGCCATGACTCACGTCCGAGCGTGGCACTTGGCATTGGGTCATCAGTATGGTCAGCCATTTGTTATTAGCAGTTATATCTGTATATAACGAATTCAAAAACTGTGAAAATGAAAATAAATATGATAAGTATTCATCGTTTTAAATTTGAGTCTAATGAAAAACTGTTTAATGCGATGACTCGTTCATGTATACAATTGACCTCCCTCAAGAATTATATAAATGATCCCAAGACTCAATTTGTAAATTGATAAGCCAACCTCTAGGCTAATTCTACTTTTAGAATTCCTGGTCGATATATTTCTGTAAATTCTATCTTTAGTCCATCATAATCACGAGATATTACTCGTACTATAATGTTGAGATAAAAATAGGTCAACACTCACTACTTACTTAACGTAGAAGGGGTCATATTATGACTTCCGACGAAGAAGGGGTTCATAGTAGTTTTCCCTATAAAGACTAGTCTCAATTTTATTTATAGGGGAAGGTCCCATCATCTTAACTTTAACTCATTTTAAGTGAACGAATGTCTAGCAACTCGAGAATGATTAAACTAAGGTGATGGCCCTAAAAGCGAGTGACATCTGTATGTCCATGATTAAAATATTCAAACTGTATGAATCATTTTTCATGAATGTTTAGGTGGTTTGGTTTTAGAGGCGAATATGATGCATTATCTTCAGTGAAAGAGAACGAAAGCGAGAAAATACGTAAACTATTACAACGGTCCTAGTGTGGCCTATCTACCAAAATGAACAGTAAATACAAGTTTGGAATCCATCCTTATGGACCCGAAAGCTTGACTTGATGTTCCATCTTGGTCCATGTAGCGGGAGTGAGCATCCGATCTCCGTCTCTAGTCTTCTTAAAATTACATTTCAAAATTACAAAAGTAAACCTATTTACATTCTAATTCCCAAAACATAATTAAAAGAAAAAGATACGAGATCTCAAAAATACATCCAAACCATGTTTCCATCATTACGAAAACATGATTAACTAAGGCCACACTAGGTATTACATTTTAAACCAATTGCAAAAATACGTAAATAAAATCATTCATTCATTCAAACAACATAAATAAAATGCATCAACTAAATAAATTATTCATTCAAGACATAATTCCGTAATTATGTAGAGTAATTTATCCAAACCACCTTTTAAACTGATTAAATTATGTGATTATTCTGTAATAAGTCACAAAATTCGTATCAAACAAATCCAACTTTGACATTATTTTAAACCGCTTTAAAATAATTAGGTATCATATAATTGTGAACCGATTCACAACAAACGAAAAAAAAAATTATATTATTTTTTTTTCGGTACGGGTACTGTTCACAGGCAGGAAAAACAAAAAATTTTTTTTTTTTTCAAAACAGCCCCTACGGCTGGAAAAAAAACAGCAACCCAAAATTTTTTTTTCTCGAAAACAGCAGCAACAAAAAAAAAAAAAAATTTCCGTTAGTTTTTTTTTTTTTTTCGGTTCAATTAACACAAAAAAAAAACTTTGATAAATAGAAATCGTTTATGGTTTCTATTAGAACAAGATTAGCATATTAATTAATGAAACAAGATCAATCGTATATGCTAACAACTATATAGCAAAAACAAATTTTTAATCTCATCAACAAAACGAATCCATTTACGTTTTAATTTAATCTTTATTAAATCAAACATCTACAACTTTTTCATATGATTATTCTAACCGATTAAAACACCAATATGAAAAATCAAATGGAACAAGAACAACCAAAAACGAAGGCGGAAAAATGGAACCACACGGCACAAAAACAGTCTATGTAAAAAAAATTTCGACGCAAAACAAGATGCAAAATCCATAATATGAAATTCATAAAATATAATTTTGTAGCCTTACGCTCTGATACCACTTGTGAGAAAATATCCGTATATTTCACCTCTAAATTTAAGGATTATAACAAAATTATAAGATACGAAATAACGAGTCATATATGAAAATAACAATATGAATAAGAGATAAAAATCAACCTTTGGTCCTTGCAAATTGGCTTAAGAACAATATCAAAACTATGATATCTCCTACTAGTTGCACCCAAAATGCTCTTTGATATGCCTTTATCGTGCTAGAACGATTATACAAAATTACCGCTAATTTTATGTGAGGTTTGATGATAGATCTAGAGAGAAAAGTTAAGAGAAAAATCACCCTAGTCTTTTTGTTTGTGCCGTCACTCACATAGCAAAAACCCTAGGTATTTTCTTTTTATTCCCTCCTAATCATACTAGCTAGGTTTTCCTAAAATAAGAAATTGCAATTAGGATCCTTTCCAAACCGATTTGGACCGAGTAGATATATCCATTTATTGCTTCATATTTTTCGGTCATACCTAGTAAATAACATCCATTGTATTATTATAATTATCGTCACTAATATCGTCATCTTATTAATAAGTCCACTCAACCTTTTGCAGTCGATTTATTAATACATGTCTGACAATATTTACAATAATTATTACGAGTAATACATTTGCTTAATTAAATATAACGGTTTATATTTAATCACGAATTAACTGATTAGTTCGTTTAAGCTAACATTATTTACATTAATTAAATATAACAGTTTATATTCAATTTACGAATTAACAGTTTAATCCGTCTATCATCATCATTTTTTACTAACCTTTTAGTCAAATACATCGACTAACCTTTTAGTCGTATAAGGCATCAATATGACTATATTATTCATATAATCACATCTCTCAGACACATCCTATAGGTGTGACTTATAGGGACCAGTTGATCACCGCCATAATAAAATGACAATAACGTCAAACTTCTAGCGAGCCAACCGTTATTGATAAACGTTAATCAACTGATTATTATACAAAGTATACCCTGTGAACCTACAGAGATTTATTTATGTTATTGCACTAACTGTGGAGGACACTGCCTCCAACAAATCGTTACCGATTAATGTTGACCAGTTGACTATAATATCTTTGATCCCTTTGTATTCTTATTATTGAGATTTAATGATGTAATCTCACTATTGTTGAGGACACTTACTCCAACAATCTCCCACTTGTCCGAGACAAGTGTGCGTCACCAATTCTCTTGTCCTATTAAAATCTCCCACTCAATCCAATGTGTCTTCCAGGTCGTACTTGCATATGAACATATCAAGAGTGGTTTCCTCGATCTGGAGAGTAACTTCTTACCGGAATTATCTACCATAGATACCTTCCGAGCGTGACCACGCATTTTCAGCTTACTCCTCCTCGAGTGGCCTTGAGATTTTAAAACAACCCTGGCTCTTGCCACGACCAGGCTATAAGAGTTGCAGAACTCTATAAGCGGTCACTTACCGACAGAGTGCCTCATACAGTCTGCCTATCTGATTGATTGGTCATCCCTATGACCCTATGACACTTGAACTTGTCATCAATCGCACCACAATACAGTCACTTCGAGGTGTCACCTCATATAAGTGACTATGGGTCAATATTATGTTAATCCAGTTCACTTTAATGGGGTCCAATATTGTCTCTAGAACCCATTTGGATATAACAAAGTTACAAATAAAAAGTTAAAAAATATAACTCAAACGATAAAAGTGATTATCATATATGATCAATAAAAACACAATTTTTATTTCATATCTCATAATCTAATACAAATTTGGCATGCGTTTAAGACCCATGGAAACAACATGTTGGTCATGCTTAGCCTGCGATAAGGGCTTGGTTAAGGGATCATAAATGTTCTCATTTGTCCCAACCTTACATATCGCAATCTCCTTCCTTTCAATGTAATCTCTTATGACATGAAATTTTCTAAGTAAATGTCTAGACTTGTTACTAAACTTGGGCTCTTTAGCTTGAAAGATCGCCCCACTGTTATCACAAAAGATTGTGATAGGATCCTTGGCAGAAGGAACTACCCTTAGCCCCTCTAAAAAATGCCTTATCCAAACAGCTTCCTTAGCAGCCTCAGATGCTGCAATGTACTCAGCCTTCGTTGTAGATTCCGCAATAACCGACTCTTTGAAGCTCTTCCTGCTAATTGCACCTCCATTTATCATATAAATAAAGCCACCTTGAGATTTCATATCATCCCTATCAGTTTGGAAACTTGAATCAGTGTAACCTTTAGTACACAATTTAGAATCTCCTCCAAACACTAAGAATGAATCCTTAGTCCTTCTCAAGTACTTAAGGACATTCTTTACTGCTATCCAGTGACTCTCACCTATATTGGCTTGATATCTACTTGTCATGCTCAAAGCATACGAGACATCTGGACGTGTGCATATCATGGCATACATGATCGATCCTACGGCAGAAGCATAGGGGATCGATTTCATGCGTTCAACCTCTTCAGGTTCGGTGGGTGATTCAGACTTGCTCAAAAGAATCCCACTACCCATAGGAACAAGACCTCTCTTGGATTTATCCATGTTGAATCGTCGAAGAATCTTGTCCATATAAGATTCCTGACTTAAAGCCAATATCCTCTTGGATCTATCTCTATAGATCCGGATACCTAATATGCGTTGTGCTTCTCCTAAATCTTTCATTTGGAAATGATTTCCCAATGACCCCTTGAGAGAGGTAAGCATTGGTAAATCATTCACAATGAGAAGTATGTCATCTATATACAATATAAGGAAGAAAACATTGCTCCCACTAAATCTCATGTATAAACATGGTTCTTCGACACTTCGAGTGAAACCATTTTCTTTTATAACATGATTAAAACGATGGTTCCAACTTCTCGATGCTTGCTTAAGACCATAAATGGATCTCTTAAGCTTGTATACTTTGTTAGGATCTTTTGAATCTAAAAAACCCTCGGGTTGCATCATATACACTTCCTCCTCTAAATACCCATTTAGGAAGGCGGTTTTGACATCCATTTGCCATATTTCATAGTCATGAAATGCGGCAATCGCTAACATTATCCGAATAGATCTTAGCATGGCTACAGGAGCAAAAGTTTCGTCATAGTGAAGACCATGAATTTGAGTGAAACCTTTTTTAACTAGCCTTGCCTTGTAGGCATCATCATGTCCTTCTGTGCCATTCTTTACTTTAAAGATCCATTTGCATTGAAGAGGTCTTACATCTTTAGGCAAAACTTGATTTTCATACATAGAATTCATTTCGGATTTCATGGCTTCTAGCCATAAATTGGAATCTGGACTAGAGATGGCAGCTTTGTAGGTCGTGGGTTCATCACTTTCTAAAAGTAACAAGTCAAAAGTGTTATTTTCTTCGATAATACCTATGTATCTATCGGGTTGGTGACTAACCCTTCCGGACCTCTTAGGTACAGATGGAATAATAACAGAATTGGACGACGAAGGAACATCTTCTTGCATCTCCTCTTCGGTTTGTGGCTCTTGAACTTCGTCAAGTTCAAATTTTCTCCCACTCTGGCTTTTGGAAATATGTTCCCTTTCTAAAAAGACAGCCTCACTAGACACACTACACTTTGTTTTCTTGAGGTTTGTAGAAGTAGTAACCACGTGAGTTATTTGGATAACCTAAGAAAATGCACTTTTCGTATCTTGGGGCTAGCTTACTGTCGGTCTTTACCTTAACAAAAGCATCGCATCCCGAAATCTTCAAATAGGACAAATTTGGGACTTTCCCTTTCCACATCTCATATGGAGTCTTTTCGGTTACTTTGGTCGGGCTTTTATTAAACGATATTATGGCGGTTTGGATTGTAAATCCCCAAAACGAGTCTGGCAACTCGGCTTGACTCATCATTGATCGAACCATATCAAGTAGGGTTCGATTTCTCCTTTTGGCCACACCATTAAGTTGAAGTGTTCCAGGTGGAGTTAGTTGTGATACAATGCCACAACTCTTGAAGTGTGAATCAAATTCATTATTAAGATACTCACCACCACGATCGGATCGCAATGCTTTGATCCTTTTGTTCAATTGGTTTTCTACCTCATTTGGAAATTCCTTGAATTTCTCAAAAGCATCACTTTTATATTTGATTAAGTAAATATACCCATATCTACTTAAATCATCTGTGAATGTAATGAAGTAGTCATAATTACCCCTAGCAGAAATAGTCAATGGTCCACACACATCAGAATTTATAAGGCCCAATAGTTCACTTGCTCATGTCCTTTTACCACTAAAAGGATTACGAGTCATTTTCCCATAGGAGACAAGATTTGCATATACCAAAAGATTGAAAATTAAACGGTTTAATTATACTAGTCGATACTAGTCTTTTGATGCGATTCTCATTTATGTGACGTAATCGGCAATGCCAAATGCATGACTCATTTGGATCACCTGACTTGAGTCTTTTTGATTAAATGTTATAGATATCTCTGGTTGAGTTAGATGTCTCAAGAACATAAATACCATTAATAGAATTACCTTGGCCTATGACCAAGTCATTCTTTGAAATCATACAGCAATTGTTTTTGATCGCAAAAGTAAAACCTTCCACGTCCAACATGGCTATGGATATCATGTTTTTAGACAAAGAAGGTACAAAATAACAATTATTCAAGTATAATTCAAAACCACTTGCTAAAACAAGTACGTAGGTCCCTTTAGAAGTGGGGGCTACCCTAGCTCCATTTCCAAGTCGTAGATCCATATCACCGTTGCCTAGCTTCTCCACGTTTCTTAGCCCTTGTAAATGATTACAAAGGTGAGAACTACAACCGGTATCCAATACCCATGTTGAGGTGGAGGTATAATTTATATCAGTAACAAAAATTTCGGAGAGAATATTACCGAGTGGGATCACTAGTCCATCTCTAATATGCTCCAAGTAGATGAGACAATTCCTCATCCAATGGCCCATGCCATGACAATAATTGCATTCATCATTAAATTGCGGACCTTTGGTAGTCTTACTACCTTATCCGTTTCTCTTATACTTTTTACCTTTCTTCCTCTTATTTTTGAACCATTTCATCTTAGGTGCAAGACTTTTCTTGCTAATACTCCCAATAGCCTCTTGATCTCTCCTTGCTTCCAAAGACAAGGATTGCATATTCTTGGTGAGATTGTCTTCCCAAGACTCTTTCACCAAAAGATTTGGCAAAGGAAGTTTGGAGGAGGTAACAAAGTTGAGATTCCCGTCAGAACCTATTCCCAAATGAAGTTCTCTAGTCGTATCAAGATTATTTAGAGCGCAAATTTCATCAAATGATTTGTCATATGAATCAATGGTGATAGGTACGGTAGAATGAGATGTATCCATTGCTGTAAAATGATACTACAAAATGGAGATGGAGGAAATAATTAACAATTATCGTTTTAAACTTGCAAACATTTTAAACAGGTTAAGCACTTATATAGTGACCTCTACACAACTATCATAAATGATTCCGAGATCAAAATTCATATCAACTTGGGCATGGTAAGCCGATTCATCCCTTATTAATATAATTCGGTGGATTAACTCGTTAATCGATTCTACATTAGAATTCTCGGTCGATAATATTACTTTAATCTTAAGCCCGGAACACATGCGGCTACGGTCGCGAATACTTCCGTTAAGCTCAATCCAAATTTCAAAATAATAACCTTTATTACCACACTTACCCAACGTAACAAGTTTAGCACCCCGGTGAGCCGAGCCTACTTCCTTGCGAAATTGGGATTCATGGGTTCTATCATTTGGTAAGGCTTGATCTCAATTATTTATTATGAGAGGTCATGACAATTTATTATCTATCTCGTTTAAGTGAACTAATTGGATGAATTAACGATAATTTTAATTGACACGGTCGAATACTCGAAAAATATGCATGTCATGTTATGGCGATTTGGCAATGCATGCAAACATATTAACTAAAATGCAAGCATTAAAGTAAAATTCCTAGTATGGCCTTTCCTAGAATGGAAAATCATATAATCTATTACAAGTTCGGAAACCAACTCCTTTGGTCCCTTGAACTTTATAAGCACGCCTCCCAAGGTCACTGTCTCTCTCAGAACTCCTTTCCGAATGGCACCGTCTTTGGAAAACTCCGACATTACAAATAATTACAAAATATACAATAAAATTACAATAATTTCCTATTATACATTTTTAAAATAAAATAATAAAATAAAAGTGATACGAGATCACAATAAATTACAACCGAATCAATATTCCCTTACATTCCGGGTAATATCGATTAAAATTAAGGCCGTACAAGGAATAAATTACATAATTCCAAATTACATAAACCAAAATATGACATTCATAATAAATATGCATCAAAATAACATGTATAAAACATGCTCATTTTAAATGCCTAATCACCCTTTATTACGGTTTATATCGTATATAACCCGGTTTTACGGAAATGCGTGATAATAACATTTTAAAATCACCAAGCAATACTTAAATTCTATTTAAGTCCAAGTTAATTATCCCAACTGATTTAGGACTCAAAAATTAGTCATCACTCAATTTTTGACGATAATTCACTTGTTGTTTTATAATTGCTCATATTTAGACTTTAAAATCATATTTTAATCAAATAAATCCAAATTTAATTACAAAAATTTCAAAATTTGAATTTTAAATTTTTGTACATTCTGGAACATTTTCATGACACTCATAATGTCAAAAATCATGGTTAAAATTTCGAATCGTTTTTGAGAAAAATCGTTTGCGCTTTATCGGTTTTATCAAATAAAATACATAAAGCATGTGAAAATTAATCAAATTAAATTTTCAACTTTAGATCTGAAATGTGAGACATTTAAACAACAAGGAACAATTTCTCTTAACATAAAATTTATTTTAGCTATATTTGCTAAATAAGTCACTATTTATGCCATTTTTACATTAAAAATTCATAAATCATGCTAGACAAATCACATTAGTCTAAAATTTTATATTCTAACAAGAAAACACTCATGTGCGAACATTCTAAAATTTCATGGTCAGATTCAAAGCGGAAGTATTTTTAACCATTTAACCTTTATTTATTCCATTTTATCATATAAAAATCATAAATCATACGAAATAAGTCCACTTCACACGAACTTTTACATACAGTAACTAAATTGCATGTCTGATATAGTATACAAATTTAAAGGTCAGAAGATAAGCCTAACTATTTTACATTTTAAACATCATTTTACTCATTAATATGTAATAAAAACACTAAAAATCATATTTGAGCACTATAAATTTCCATAAATCATCAAAATGACCTAAAATCATATTAGGACCAGAATATATTGACATGTAAATAACTTTGTGATTTTATCTTATAAAACACAAATTATTAGTTTTCTTTAAGTTACAATAACTCGAAAAAACTATAAATCGATTATGTATGCAACAACCAAGGCTCTGATACCGCTTGTAAGTTTCATAAACTAAATATTTGTGACAACCCACGCGATAGCGGAAATAAAATATAACAAGCTTTCAATTTATATAGCGGAAAATACGATATTTTTGAAAATTTTTACATGCCAAAAATAAAAGTACGAGGAATGTCAAATAATTACAAACTTAAAGTATAATATACTACAAGAGACGTAGTCTCTCAAAATGATATCAATTATCAAAGTTGTTTAGCAACTAGCTAAGAAACGTCTAGGGGTGAATCATCGAGGCCAACGCCCGCTAGCTCACACCCGAACCGAAAAACAACAAGCAAAATCCATCCAAGCAACTTGTTCATCCATGAAAACATGAACGCCACAGTCAGTGGGGAGTAACTCCGGGTTCTCCCAGCCATATCACAAATAACATACTTAAACGGAAATACATAAGTAAAAGCATACATATATAAATATACATGTGAATTACGAGAAGGATATATAGGCATTTCAATACATAAAGATATAGGCGCATGAAGTACAAAGCCGTAAGCATCATATTATAGATAGACTCGGGGAAAACAACCTTAGGCAACTATATACACACTAGGGCTTGCATCTCACCATTAGCGGCATATACTTGATAAGATAGAGACTCGACATATAAACCACACCAAGTAAGCCAACGCTCACAAATAATCAACATATAATAATCCATCCAAACCTACGAATACGGTGACCACATCTCTCACGGTTAATGACACGCACTAGCACCATGTACATAGCAAGTATGATTAAATCGCATCCACGTGATAAACATTTCCCTGAACGCATACACGATTAACATTTCGTATATGTAGACTCATTTCCTCCCGGTAGGACGACGATAATAATAGGGTCCTAGTCTAAATCTGGCCCGACTCTCGGAATAAACTTGTTCCGATTCGACATGCGATAAACATTTTGCATCCAAGACTCGGTCAAACACAGAAGCCGAGTACCCCAAATTCGGTCAACCTTCACGAAAGAGGCGGAAAGAGCACAAGCATCATAAACAAGTGGTACGCTACATGCAATGACACCACCTCGTACGTATACGACATTTGACGGCCGGGTCAATCAACGCATTGTGTTCACCTCCCAACAACGTCATCATATCCCCACTAAAACATGCATTTAAGCATTAAGGATACATCTCCTCATTCCGACATTCCAGTCTAACGAGCGAGGAGGTAGCCGTGGAATGAGAGTTCATAGCACATAACAATTAGTGCTCAAATCATAACATATGTAAAACCGACTCAAAGGGGGATATATGAAAAACCGTCACAAAACATGCGATACAAGCGAATGAGATATCATATATTCTAAACATGAATATTTAAAGCTATTACGTAAATTTATACGATAGACGAACCATACAAACTATTATAAATGAAAGTATAAGAAAAATAGAAGAAGAATTCCAGCGAGGTGCCAGCCGGTCAAGTGGATCGGCCGCCGGGTACTCGGCTAGCACTTCATCAACAAACCAAAAATCATCCAAAATACAGCGAGGTCCAAGCCGGTCAGGGGGACAGGCAGGGGGGCACCCGGCTGGGAACAACACAACACCAAAATACAACTTTCACTTCTGCCGCGTCCCCAGCCGGTCGGCGAACCGGCGGCTGGTCGGCCGTCTTGGAACAACACTCACCCGAGAACAACTTAGCTCAACCTTAAACTTCAACAATCATTTATAACTATCATCAACAATCAACAATCATCAACAATTATCAACAATTATCAACAAACAACAACCATCATCAACAAACACAAATTATATGAATACTCATCATATCCTAAATACATTTACTAACATCAAAAACACATTAAAACACGTATTGATATCAAGTAACCCTTCACCGTTACCTTTTCTCGTCCTCAATCCTCGTCTAGGTCCTCCTCTACTAGGTAGTAGTCTTTGTCGAGCTCTTGAAGGTCTCCACCTACAATTAGACAATAAAAGATGAATATAATTCACCTTTGAGAAAGACGGATAAATTGAAAAGTGAGAAAGACGGTAATTTTATTACCAATTAAGATAGAGGACGATAAGAGGGGAAGATTATGACGAAAATTAGCGGATTTGAGTAAGGAACGAAGGAGTAGTGACGATCTTGAGCTTGATCAAAAATGGGGTTTAGGTTTTTGGTTACTTGTTGAGGAAGAACGAGTAAGTGGAAAAGTGAATGATGAAGTTAGGGTTTAAGGGAGATATAATGTGAGTAAGTGGAAAATCATGGAAAAAGCCCAAAAGCGCCTTAAGTCGTAACTCACACGGAATTTCGAGTAAAGTCCAAATACGAACTCGGATTTGCTAAATTAGACACGGGAAATTAAATTCTAGATTAAATCTAAAATTTCGCTGAAAAGTATCCGTATAATATTTTTAATACAAAAATAGGGTACATTTGCGGGAGTTACAATCACCGCACCTTTTAAAAAGTTTCGCCCTCGAAACTTGAGCGAAAGAAAGATACCTTAATCGAATAGGCTTGGATATTTAATACGCATAGAAGCTTCTGGTTCCCACGTCTCTTCTTCAACATTAGCACATCTCCACAAAATTTTCACTAAAGGCACCACTTTACTTCTCAACTTTTTGTCCTTGTGATCTAGAATGCGGATTGGCTTCTCTTCAAACGACAAATTTGGTTCGAGCTCGGGAATTTAGACTTGAAAAACATGGCTTGGATCACTAATGTACTTCCTCAATTGAGAAACATGGAAGACATCATGAGCTTTATTCAAATTCGGGGGCAAGTCCAACTTGTACGCTACGGCACCAATTCTTTTCACAATATCAAAGGGTCCAATGTATTTCGGGCTCAATTTACCCTTTACACCAAACCTTTTAACACCCTTCATCGGAGATACTTTCAAGAACACTTTATCTCCAACATCAAATTCTAACGGTCTTCTTCGGACATCGGCATAAGATTTTTGTCGGTCTTGAGCGGCTTTCATCCTATCACGAATGACCTTCACATGATCAATGGTCTCAACAAGAACATCAGGGCCTAAGTCACGAACATCACTCAATTGATTCCAACAAATAGGACTTCGGCATTTTCTTCCATATAGAGCTTCATAAGGAGTCATCTTGATCGAGGCATGATAACTATTGTTGTAAGAAAACTCCACCAACGGTAGACTCTTTCCCCAACTAGATTGGAAGTCGAATGCACAAGCCCTAAGTAAGTCTTCTAAAGTCTGGATAGTCCTCTCGGTCTGACCATTGGAAGCCGCATGGAATGGGGTACTCATCAACAACTTACTACCCATGGCTTGTTGTAAGGCCTTCCAAAATCTCGAACAAAACCTCGGGTCTTGGTCGGATATGACCTCCTTGGGAACACCATGATATCTAACGATCTCATCAACATAGGCTTTCGCTAGTCGATCTAAACTCCAAGTCTCTTTGATTGGAATGAATCTAGCACTCTTGGTCAAACGATCAACAATAACCCAAACGACATCTTTACTTCCAACGGTCCTTGGCAAAGCCATGACAAAATCCATAGAAATCGATTCCCACTTCCATAGTGGAATATCAAAATGTTGTAGCAATCCACCGGGCCTCTTATGTTCGATTTTCACTTTTTGGCAAGTAATACATCTTCCAACATAGGATAAGGAGAAAGGTGAGATTCATCAAGAACTCGCTTTCTCAAGTCAAGAGCATTAGGTACAAACAAACGGTCATGGAGTCGAAGGACACCTTTGTCGTCAATCTTGAAGTCTTTAGCCTTTCCTTCTAGAAGCTTGGCTTGAATTGACTTGTAGGTAGGATCATCAACTTGGATTTCGCGGATCTCGCGGAGAAAAACGGGTTCGGCAACCATAGCACCACCAAAATCAAATCCACGCTCCACGAATTCCAACTTCAACTTTCGAAATTCGGCACAAAGATACTCAGGTAATACCCACATTGCATTCAATGCATGAGAAGATTTCCTACTAAGAGCATCGGCAACAACATTGGCCTTCCCTTCATGGTATAGCAATTCAAAATCATAGTCATTCACCAATTCCAACCATCTTCTTTGTCTCATATTCAACTCCTTTTGAGTAAATATGTACTTCAAACTCTTGTGATCGGTAAATATGCGACAATGAACACCAATAAAATAGTGTCTCCACACTTTCAAGGCATGAACCATGGAGGCTAATTCCAAATCATGAGTAGGGTAGTTCACTTCATGATCGTGCTTGTCGCGAGCCCGATACAAAGATAAATTACCCAGACTAGGCTAATAACAAATTAATGTAATTAGGGAAGTAGGGGTCGATCCTCAGGGAGATAGTGTTTCCTATAGAATGTGAAATGTCTCGCAATTTGGTCTTATCTAACGAATATCTGTGTTTTGGGATTTTGATATCTAAACTAATATAAAGCATAATTAAAAACAAAATAAAAACAAATGAAAACAATAAAGCAAGTGATGAAAAGCATCTAGGGAAGTAGGTTCACACATGTAGATTCACATATTGATAAAATTGGATTTAGGACATGCAAATAGTTCATTGTGAGTTCGTAAGAATGATGTGTTCATTACAATCATATATCAGATGGTCTAGCAGGCTTTTAGGCGATTTACTAGGTCTTAATCCACCATGTCATGCTTTGTCTATTCAATTCGCATATCTCTACCTTGGAAAAGAATTCCATTTTAGTCAATGATTTTCGGCCAGAAGTCATTAACTATCGTTACAATCCAAACATGCATAGACACAACGTTTTAAAGGCACAATTTCTTTATCCAATTATCATGTTTTAATCAATCTAACATGGCTACCTTACACCCTAGAAAGGTGACTACTTACTCATGATAATGTTTAAATCTAAGATGATATTAACAAGAACTAGGATAGACATGTTTAGTTGGTTTTGACAATATTATAAGACTCTATGTGGCGATAATAACGACGCTAATTGACAATCTAGGAAATGAAATGACGATTATAACAACATGAAAATGAATCTAAGATAATATGTAAAGAGAATAACAATCAAATGGAAAACAATAAAGGATATTAAACAAAGGATAAAGTAGAAATACCTATATGACGATCAACAACGAAAGCGATAACAATAATGGAAATCCTTGCACATAATAATCGTTCCTTGAATTACAACGCTTGAACCCAACAAAGTAGATTACAAAGATTGAAATTCTTATTGATCTAAGCTAATGTTTTGATATGAAATGGACAGAAATAACCTAAGAACTAAAGACAAAAGAAGAAAATGATCTAAACTAGAAAGACTAAACTAAAGAGAAAATGTAAGAAGAGAAGAGATGTTGTGTGTGAGATTGATCATGAGAAGAGAGGCTGGAGCTCTCTTTATATAGCATTAGGGTTTCGTGGGGAAGGGGTCGAGCATTGAACATATAGGACAAAAATAGGAAGTTGAAGCATTTTGCTCGAAGCAGCAGAGATACCCGATCGGGTACACACTTACCCGATCGGGTAAGTTGTCATCTAGAAGCTTTTGACTAACGTTTCATCTCCCTTTGCTTTGACTTGACTTCCATCATCCCCCTTGACCTCTTCAATCGGGTTTGTTGATAGGGTTTGATGTAAAGCGATGAATTCTTCCGCCTAATTGATTGATCTTCCGACAACTACGAAACTGTCTTTGCTTCTTCTCTCTTTTGAATTAGTGAACCTTCTTGAAATGCCTTCGACATCTTGCTTCTTCAAATCGTCGGGTTCTACGCAAATGCTCGGAAATATAGAAAAGGGGCGTAGAAACGTCACTTTCCCTACAAAACAGGTAAGAACATAGGAATTCGCCTAGAAGACGATATTAGCTCATAAAGTGGCTTAACAAAGCACAAATGACATACAAAACCGAGCTAAACTGGGGATTAAAATCATACAAATATTCACTTATCAAACTCCCCCAAGCTAAACCTTTGCTTGTCCTCAAGCAAACATAACAAACAATACCAGGACAAGGTTGCAAGCATTGGCTACTACACCATCAGGAAACAAATCTCAACGTAAAGCTTTGGAAACATAATGAATCATAACCCAAAAACAACGTGGGCAAGAATGATACATAAACATGGCTGAGATTTACATAACGGCGTAGCACAAAGAATTTCACTACAGAATTTTCGGCTCTTGCATGATCTTTTGACAAATGGACTCTCACGGCACACTCGAACACTCATTGTATGTAAAAGGTGATTTCTTTATGTGTAAATGTTTTTGAGACACTCACCTATCTACGACTTATGAAAATGTGTCCGTAGTCTAATATGGTAAATAATTCAAAACACAAGTCAAAGATCACAATGGACATAGAAAAGAAGCCGAAAAGATGAGATGAAGGCTTTGGGAAATGGGTGAAAGGTGGACAAACAGTTATGGTCAAGTGAAGGTTAGGATGAGCTAGCAACTGACCAATGATAAATGAATACTCAATCCAAACTTTCGATCAATTCCCAAAAGACGAAAAACGAAGCCAGAAGTAACGGATTGGCTTACACACGAAACACAAGGGTAAACTCCTTCTGAATATTGACTTGACATTTCTTAGGAGATACTCACAACTTCTTCTATTATTTTTTTTCTTTCTTTTTCAATTTCTTTTCTTTTTTCTTTCTCTTTTTTCATTTTTTTTTCTTTTTCTATTTCTTTTGAACATCACTTCTTGAACATTTTTGTTCTCCCAAATTCACTTTGACAAATAAGAACAAATCTTCTCAGAAGAGCACCCATACACCATAGTCTCGCTACTAGCTCAAAGGTAGGCAGTTTTTATGTGTAGCTATTATTTTGTGAAACATTTGTATGAAGGGTCTAATTTTGAGGGGTAATTCAAAGTAAAAAAAGGCTTCAAATCGTAGTGAATCATGAATGCAATGCTTATAGGAATGAAATGAGAACCATACTTATGCGTTTTGACATGACACACATCACAAGGAGAACTACACACACCTAAATGAGATTGGGTATGAATGTACCAGTCTAAGGAGGTTCTACCTTACAATATATGTAGTTTGCCAAATGTCAAGATCAAGCGTACTCATCTATAGATTCATTCCATGCCTACTGTGTACAAGACTTCCCCATGTATGCACAATTCAATAAATATTGAATCATTATCTTTTGAAAGCTCTAAGTTTGGGAAATGTAACATGATAGCATAGTAAACAAGCAAGCAAATAATGAAAAGCATTCAATTATGTTCAGAAATTTTTAAATTTTCTCAAAAATCTTCACTTTCTTTTATTCAAAATTTGAAAAATGATCAACTAAAATGCAAAATTGGAAAATGCAATCCCTCCCCCAAGCTAAACATCACATTGTCCTCAATGTGAGCACAAAGACAAAATATGCAATGAGACGCTTAATGGGGAAAAGAAAAAATGAAAGAAGAGTGAAGCTTACTAGGCAGCGCGGACTCCCCCAAGCTAGTCTTTTGGACTTGACAAGGAAGGTCTTTATAGATTTTCTTCAAAAACTCTTTCATCTGCAAAATAAATCCTAAAAATGAAAAAGGGAATACAAAAATAAAAATGCAAAAAGAAAAGGAACACATGTTGCCTCCCAAGAAGAGCAATTTAAAAGTCTTACTAGACTTCATTTCTTTCTTTGATCATCCTTTATCTTTAAGCTCACTATCATCCAAGCTCATCATCATAGCGTTCTTTACATTCTCCATCCATGCCAAGCTTTTCCGAGAATAGCCCCTTCTAGCACTTTTAGCAGTAGTGCTTTTAGTATGCTCACCTGCAAGAGAATCAACACTAACATGTGCCTCCAACGGATCCGTCAGGAAGGATCGAGGCATAGAAGAAACAACAGAAGAGTCATACACATCAAGCACTTAACATGAGTCTTCTAACACATGACTCCTAACGGTGAAATTTTTGATAAATGTCACCTTGTCATCTCCTATCTCTAATGTTAACTTCCCATTCTTGACATCAAAAACTGCACCAGCGGTGTGCAAAAAGGGTCTTCCCAAAATGATTGGGATTTTAAAGTCTTTCGGCCATGTCAAGTACTAGAAAGTCAACGGGAATGAAAAACTTACCAACGTTGATGGGCACATCTTCTAAAACACCCATAGGTTGTTTTAGAGAACGGTCCGCCATTTGCAAAGTAATATTAGTGCATTTCAAAGCACCCATGTTAAGTTTTTCAAACATAGAAAAGGGCATGACACTTACACTAGCACCTAGGTCGCAAAGGGCCTTATCAATTGTATATGTGCCTATAGTGCAAGAGATGGAGTAACTACCAGGGTCCTTAAGTTTTGGTGGAGACTTATTTTGCAAGAGTGCACTACACTCTTCAGTGAAAGCTACGGTATTCATCTCGTTGAAGGATCTCTTCTTTTTTAGGACTTCCTTCATAAACTTGGAATAAGAAGGAACTTGGGAAAGCAATTCAATGAAAGGGACTGTTACCTTTAAGTTTTTAACGACGTCAAGGAACTTACCATACTTTGCCTCCTCCTTGTGCTTGGCTAATCTTTGGGGAAATGGGACTTTGATCTGGATAGGAATCTCGGGCTCTTTCCCCTTTGACATGGGCACCTCATCTTCAACATCAACAACCACAGGCTCATCATTATGCTTACCACTTCTCGAGGAAATGGCATTTACAGTTTCGTGAGGTTGGTAACATTGTGAAGGCAGCTGACCTTGCTTTTGGTGGGTATTAGAAGAGGCATATTGGGAAATTTTAGCTTCCAACAATTTGATGGCGGCATTCTTAGCTTGATCGCTCCCCTGGAATTGAGCTATTATGGTGTCTTGCCTTTGAGCCAATTGCAGCATCATGGTGGTTTCAAGTTTACTTACACCATTGTCACTTTGTTGAGATGTAAAGGATTGAAATTGTTTTAGCTTTTGTGTGAGAAGGGCTACTTGAGCTTGTAAAAGTGTCAAAAAGGGGTCCTCTTGCTTAGCTTTCAATGGTATGGAGCGGGAATTTCTATATTGAGAATCGTGAATTGCCATGGAATCAATGGTAGTGTGAGCAATTTCAACATTGATTTGATCAAATCTTCCATTGTTAGCAGAATCCAGGATACGACGGCACTCTATATAACACCCATTATAGAATGTGATGGCAAGGAGCCATGGATCTATCCCATGATGAGGACACTCCCTTTGCAAGTCCTTGTAACTCTCCCAAGCTTCATATAGGCTCTCATCATCCCCTTGTCGGAAACCTGTGATTTGACTTCTCAACAAAGCGGTCTTTTCTGAAGGAAAGTACTTTTGGTAGAAGGCAAGAGCTAAACTCTCCCAATCGATGATACCTAATGTAACCTTATCAAGGCTATGAATCCACAACTTTGCCTTGCCCCTCAAAGAGAATGAGAAGAGCATCTCTCTAATTTGCCCTTGGGTGACTCCAGTTTGTCTAATAGTGGAGCAATAGTCACAGAAGTTTTGGATGTGAAGGTTGGGATCTTCTGTGGCATTGCCACTAAATTGGCTTCTTTCTATAAGGTTAATGAAGGCAGGTTTGATTTCAAAGTTTTGGGCTGCGATTTGGGGTGTAGCAATACCCCTTGGAAGTGTTTCTGCGGTGGGTTTGGAATGGTCTGAAAGTCGAACCATTTCCTAATGTGAAGATGAAGATGGAGTGTTGGTTGAAAGTTGATTTGTTTTTTTTTTGTGAATGGAGATGAGAATGGATCTTCTTCTCCTTCAAGATTAGATAAAATATCCGAGTATTTCTCACGAATACGATCTAAACTTGAAGTATCAGAAGCTTTTGAAATTTTGTTGAATAGCTTTCGTCTCCTACACAGAGTTCTTTCTAGATCGGGGTCTAAAGAGATAAGGGTCCCTAGTCTAGAAGATCTGGGCACAACATTGAAAAGCTAAGATAAAAAATCAAGAGAGGTCTAAAGGAATTTGGGTTCCTAGAGACTAGATATAACTAATTGCGATAAAAATCACAAGAAAAAGGAAAACTAAACCGTGCTCCCCGGCAACGGCGCCAAAATTTGATCGTGCTTGTCGCGAGCCCGATACAAAGATAAATTACCCAGACTAGGCTAATAACAAATTAATGTAATTAGGGAAGTAGGGGTCGATCCTCAAGGAGATGGTGTTTTCTATAGAATGTGAAATGTCTCGCAATTTAGGCTTATCTAATGAATATCAGGGTTTTGGGATTTTGATATCTAAACTAATATAAAGCATAAATAAATAAAAAATAAAAACAAATGAAAACAATAAAGAAAGTGATGAAAAGCATCTAGGGAAGTAGGTTCACACATGTAGATTGACATATTGATGAAATTGGAATGAAGGACATGCAAATAGTTCATTGTGAGTTCGTAAGAATGATGTGTTCATTACAATCATATATCAGATGGTCTAGCAGGCTTTTAGGCGAATTAGTAGGTCTTAATCCACCATGTCATGCTTTGTCTATTCAATTCGCGTATCTCTACCTTGGAAAAGAATTCCATTTTAGTCAATTATTTTCGGCCAGAAGTCATTAACTATCGTTACAATCCAAACATGCATAGACACAACGTTTTAAAGGCACAATTTCTTTATCCAATTATCATCTTTTAATCAATCTAACATGGCTACCCTACACCCTAGAAAGCTGACTACTTACTCATGATAATGTTTAAATCTAAGATGATATTAACAAGAACTAGGATAGACATGTTTAGTTGGTTTTGACAATATTATAAGACTCTCTATGTGGCGATAATAACAACGCTAATTGACAATCTAGGAAATGAAATGACGATTATAACAACATGAAAATGAATCTAAGATAATATGTAAAGAGAATAACAATCAAATGGAAAACAATAAAGGATATTAAACAAAAGATAAAGTAGAAATACCTATATGATGATCAACAACGAAAGCGATAACAATAATGGAAATCATTGCACATAATAATCGTTCCTTGAATTACAACGCTTGAACCCAACAAAGTAGATTACAAAGATTGAAATTCTTATTGATCTAAGCTAATGTTTTGATATTAAATGGACAGAAATAACCTAAGAACTAAAGAGAAAAGAAGAAAATGATCTAAACTAGAAAGACTAAACTAAAGAGAAAATGTAAGAAGAGAAGAGATGTTGTGTGTGAGATTGATCATGAGAAGAGGGGCTGGAGCTCTCTTTATATAGCATTAGGGTTTCGTGGGGAAGGGGTCGAGCATTGAACATATAGGACAAAAATAGGAAGTTGAAGCATTTTGCTCGAAGCAGCAGAGATACCCGATCGGGTACACACTTACCCGATCGGGTACACACTTACCCGATCGGGTAAGTTGTCATCTAGAAGCTTTTGACTAACGTTTCATCTCCCTTTGCTTTGACTTGACTTCCATCATCCCCCTTGACCTCTTCAATCGGGTTTGTTGATAGGGTTTGATGTAAAGCGATGAATTTTTCCACCTAATTGATTGATCTTCCGACAACTACGAAACTGTCTTTGCTTCTTCTCTGTTTTGAATTAGTGAACCTTCGTGAAATGCCTTCGACATGGTCAAGCTTGCTTCTTCAAATCGTCGGGTTCTAGGCAAATGCTTGGAAATATAGAAAAAGGGCGTAGAAACGTCACTTTCCCTACAAAACAGGTTAGAACATAGGAATTCGCCTAGAAGACGATACTAGCTCATAACGTGGCTTAACAAAGCACAAATGACATACAAAACCGAGCTAAATTGGGGATTAAAATCATACAAATATTCACTTATCACTTCATGAACTCTCAACTGTCTCGAGGCATAAGCAACCACTTTCCTACTTTGCATGAGTACACAACCCAAACCCATCTTGGAAGCATCACAATACACATCAAAGTCTACACCATCTTCAGGTAAAGTCAACCCCGGGGTGGTAGTCACCCTTTTCTTTAACTCTTGAAAAGCGGCTTCACAAGCTTCATTCCATACGAACTTGGTTTCTTTCTTCAACAATTGAGTCATTGGTCTAGCAAGCTTTAAGAAATCTTTGACAAATCTACGGTAATAACCAGCTAAACCAAGAAAACTTTGGACTTCTCTAACATCGGTCGGACTCTTCCAATCAACCACAGCTTCAATTATAGAAGGGTCTACCATTACACCTTCTTTAGAAATTACATGCCCAAGAAAGGACGCCTTAGGTAACCAAAATTCACACTTGGAGAACTTGGCAAACCACTTTTGACGACGAAGAACACTCAAAATAGTCCTAAGATGAAAAGCATGCTCTTCTACGGTCTTGGAGAAAATAAGGATGTCGTCGATGAAAACCACCACACACTTGTCAAGGTACTCACTAAAAGTGCGGTTCATTTGATCCATTAAAATAGCGGGAGCATTGGTCAATCCAAATGGCATCACCTTGAACTCAAAGTTACCATATCTTGTACTAAAAGCGGTCTTTGGTATATCGGCATCACGAACGGGAATTTGGTGATATCCGGATCTCAATTCAATTTTGGAAAAAGTAGAAGGACCCTTTAGTTGCTCAAACAAATCTTCATTTCTTGGAAAACGATACCTATTCTTGATTGTAATTCAATTCAACTCACAGTAGTCAATACAAAGTCTCATGGAACCATCCTTCTTTTTCACAAAGAGAACGGGAGCACCCCAAGGTGAGGCACTCGGTTGAATGAAACCTTTTTCAATCATATCATCAAGTTGCTTCCTTAACTCTTTTAACTCGGTTGGAGCCATTCGGTAAGGAGCTTTAGCTATAGGTCCGGATCCGGGCACAAGATCAATGGAAAACTCAACATCACGCTCGGGAGGGATCCCGGGCAAGTTATAGGGGAATACATCAACAAAGTCACACACTATATGTACATCTTCAATATTTGGTAAGGAGGTAGTTGAAGAAGTCACAATACACAAGAATGCTTGGTGACCCTTTCTTACCATACTCACCAACTTCATTGCAGAAATCAATTGCACACCCATTCGGGAATGAGATCCCTTATAGGTTATTCTAACTCCTAAAGGACTCATTAAATAAATATTTTGATCTCTATACTCGAATCTAGCATGGTACAATGCTAACCAATCAATACCTAGAATTACATCGAACTCTCCTAGAGGAAACTTAAGGAGATTAGCGGGAAAGATAGTACCCGCAATAGAAATAGGGACGTTAGGATAAAGAGTAGAACATAAGATAATTTCTCCGGATGGTAAGGAAATGAGAGTATCCTCACTAGAAGTAGGCTCGATAGATAATTCATCAATCTAAGTTGAAGACACAAAGGACATAGAAGCACCGGTATCAAATAGAATAAGACACGGTTGCTCTAAGATTAAGAACATACCCGTAATTATCTCCGGATGAGCATCGGCTTCGGCTCGCCTTAGAACGAAGATAGATCCCTTGGGTTTGGCAATTGGAGGGGGCAACTTCCGATCGGGGCAATCATCATAACGATGACCCGTCTTTTGGGAAAAGAAGCAAATATAAGGTCGGTTGAAGCATCCTCAACCGGGGTGGTGTGGTTGTCTACAACGGTTACATAAGCGACCTTGAGCTTGAGGAGGAGCATAGGGCCTATGAGTCACGTTAGAAGTAGCTCGGGGAATGAAAGGAGTCCTTGCATTTGCATTTGGGGGATGGTTGAATCTCCTCTTGTTGGCATAGGCATTGGAAGACGAGGGAGTAAACGACCTTTTACCATAAAAGTTTGGCCTAGGAGTGAAGGAAGGAGGGGGACTCTCCATTATTGCCTCATCTTTGATAGCCTTCATGGAGTTCTCGGCCCATAGTGCATCATCATACAATTCTCCAAAAGAGGTAGAACTTCTCCTCACTTTGCTTTGGAGTAAAGCACTAAGCTTATTACGGTAGTAAATAGCTCGGTCCTCATCATCCTCGATGAGCCTTGGAGCAAAGTGAGCAAGCTTGTTGAATTGTTTGGTGAAGTCTTGTGCCGTCAAGTCACCCTGCTTGAAATCAATGAATTCATTGAGCTTTTGTTGCTTGAGCTCCTTAGGATAAAATCGACCTTCAACAAGAGCCTTGAAACATTTCTAATTGAAATCATCTTCAAGAGTAGCGGTGGGATTAGTATTTGCCCACCAATTGTCGTCTTCCCTCACCAGAAAGTGCTTCGCAATCCTCACCTTGTCCTCTTCATGGACTTGGTATAAGTCAAATTGCTTCTCCATCTCCCGAAACCATTCCAATAGTTCGGTAGGGACCCAAGCGTAATCTTAGTCCTAGCTATCTGGCTAGCCACCCAAGCGTAGCCTCCTTGGTGATTATCTTCTCTATGAGGAGGGACTTAGTCGGCGTGAGCATTAGCCGCATCTTGTTGGTTCCTCAGAACTTGAGTAAGAGCCTCAAGAATGACATTCTCTACTACTCGAGGTCTAATTATCTTCAAAAGAAACAAAAATAAAACAAGTTAATCCAAACACTTAGCATAAACAAAGAGACTACCAAGTAAAGTCCTTAATTTCTACCCACCTCTCATTTATTATTTCAAGGTCAAGTAATTTAAGTTTAGGGTTCACGTGTGTGCGTCGGGAGCGTTAAGGCTTTCATACCAACTGTGAAAGCCCTCGCGATAGCGGAAATAAAACATAACACGCATGCAATTTATATAGCGGAAAATACGATATTTTTGAAACTTTTTACATGCCAAAATAAAAGTACGAGGAATGTCAAATAATTACAAACTTTAAGTATAATATACTACAAGAGACGTAGTCTCTCAAAATGTTATCAATAATCAAAGTTGTTTAGCAACAAGCTAAAAACGTCTAGGGGTGAATCGTCGAGGCCAACTACCGCTGGCTCACACCTGAACCCAAAAACAACAAGCAAAATCCATCCAACCAACCTGTTCATCCATGATAACATGAACGCCACAGTCAGTGGGGAGTAACTCAGGGTTCTCCCAGCCATATCACAAATAACATACTTAAACGGAAATACATAAGTAGAAGCATACATATATAAATATACATGTGAATTACGAGAAGGATAAATAGGCATTTCAATACATAAAGATACAGGCGCATGAAGTACAAAGTCGTAAGCTTCATATTATAGATAGACTCGGGGAAAAACACCCTTAGGCAACTATATACACACTAGGGCTTGCATCTCATCGTTAGCGGCATATACTTGATAAGATAGAGACTCGACATATAAACCACCCCAAGTAAGCTAACGCTCACAAATAATCAACATATAATCATTCATCCAAACGTACGAATACAGTGACCACATCTCTCACGGTTAATGACACGCACTAGCACCATGTACATAGCAAGTATGATTAAATCGCATCCACGGGATAAACATTTCCGTGAACGCATACACGATTAACATTTCGTATATGTAGACTCATTTCCTCCCGGTAGGACGACGATAATTATACGGTCCTAGTCTAAACCTAGCCAGACTCTCGGAATAAACATGTTCCGATTCGACATGTGATAAACATTTCGCATCCAAGACTCGGTCAAACACATAAGCCGAGTACCCCAAATTTGGTCAACCGTCACGAAAGAGGCGGAAAGAGCACAAGCATCATAAACAAGCGGTACGCTACATGAAATGACACCACCTCGCAAGTATACGACATTTGACGGCCAGGTCGATCAACGCATTGCGTTCACCTCTCAACAACGTCGTCATATCCCAACTAAAACATGCATTTAAGCATTAAGGATACATCTCCTTGTTCCGACATTCCAGTCTAACGAGCGAGGAGGTAGACGGGGAATGAGAGTTCAAAGCACATAACAATTAGTGCTCAAATCATAACATATGTAAAACCGACTCAAAGGGGGATATATGAAATACCGTCACAAAACATGTGATACAAGCGAATAGGATATAATATATTCTAAACATGAATATTTAAAGCTATTACGTAAATTTATACGATAAACGAACCATAAAAACTATTATAAATGAAAGTATAAGAAAAATAGAAGAAGAATTCCAGCGAGGTGCCAGCCGGTCAAGTGGACCGGCCGTCGGCTACCCGGCTGGCACTTCATCAACAAACCAAAAATCATCCAAAATACAGCGAGGTCTTAGCCGGTCAAGGGGACCGGCAGCCGGGCAGCCGGCTGGGAACAACACAACACCAAAATGCAACTTTCACTTCTACCGCGTCCCCAGCCGGTCAGCTGACCGGCGGCCGGTCGGCTGGTCGGCCGGATGGGAACAACACTCACCCGAGAACAACTTAGCTCAACCTTAAACTTCTACAATCAATTATAACTATCATCAACTATCAACAATCATCAACAATTATCAACAATTATCAACAAACAACAACCATCATCAACAAACACAAATTCTATGAATACTCATCCTATCCTAAATACATTTACTAATATCAAAAACACATTAAAACACGTATTGATATCGAGTAACCATTCACCGTTACTTTTTCGCGTCTTCAATCCTCGTCTAGGTCCTCCTCTACTAGGTAGTAGTCTTTGTCGAGGTCTTGAAGGTCTCCACCTACAATTAGACAACAAAAGATGTGTAATATCCGCAAATGTACCCTAATTTTATAGTAAAAATATTATACGGATACTTTTCAGCGAAATTTAGTTTTAGTTTAGAATTAAATTTCCCGTGTGTAGTTTAGAATTTCCGAGTTCGTTTTCAGACTACGCGAGATTTCGAGTAAGTTACGTCTTAAGACGTTATGCGCTTTTTCCATGAACTTTTCCACTTACTCCTCATAGACTCCCCTTAACCCTAAACTCCTTCACATTCAATCTTCTTCTTCCACACCAAGTAAACACCAAAAACCCTAACCTCCATATTTGCTCAAATTTAATATCGATTCTACTCCTTCGTTTCTCGCTCAAATTCACTAAAGTTCGTCTTATTCTTTCCCTCTCATCGTCCTCTATCTGTATTGGTAATAAAATTACCGTCTTTCTCGCTTTTCAATTTATCCGGCTTTCTCAAAGGTGAATTATATTCCTCCTATATTATCTAATTGTAGGTGGTGACCTCCAAGACCCCGACAAAGACTACTTCTTGATAGAAGAGGACATCGACGCGGACTGAAGACGCGAAAAGGTAACGGTGAAGGGTTACTCGATATCATTTACGTATTTTAATGTGTTTTCTAAGTTAGAAATCGTATTTAGAATAAGGTTAGTAATCATAGGAATTGTGGGGTTGATGATGGTTGTTCTTAATTGATAATTGATATGAGAATTGATGGTTTGTGATGATAAATTATGATTGTTGTATGTTGATGACAAGACAGAGAATAAAGGAACGCGTGCCTGAGACCAGGACGCTGGCAGCGTCGTGTGAACTCTGGCAGCGTTCCCTGGCGCTGACAGCGTTTCATGCTGCAAGTTTTTCCCTTAGTTGAGCGCCTTGACTTTCGTTGTCCCTTTGAATTCTAGTCCCGCCTTGACTTTCATTGACCCTTTGGACTTGGTCTTCTTGCATTGATGATTTGTTTGTAGCCCACTCCAATTGTCGGGTTAGGGTCTCGGGTCTCGGGTTTGACTTTGACTTTTGTTGACTTCCGGGTTTGACCCTAAAAGTTGACTTTAAATATTAATGTTTCGAATATATGATATTCCTTTCGCTTGTATCGCATGTTTTGTGACGGTTTTTGATATGTACCACTTTGAGTCGGTTTTACACATGTTACGGTTTGAGCACTAATTTTCTATGTGCTTTGTACTCTCATTCCCTTGCCTACCACCACGTTCGTAAGGCTGGAATGTCGGAACGGGGAGTGTATCCTTACTGCTTTATTGCATGTATTAGTGGGCATATGACGACGTTGTTGGGAGGCGAACGCTTTGCGTTGATCGACCTGGCCGTCAAATTTTGTATACTTGCGAGGTGGTGTCATTGCATGTAGCGTACCGCTTGTTATGAGGCTTGTGCTCTTTTCCGCCTCTTTCGTGAAGGTTGACCGAATTTGGGGTACTCGGCGTCTATGATTGACCGAGTCTTGGATGCGAAATGTCATCGCATGTCGAATCGGAAAACGTTTATTCCGAGAGTCTGGCCAGGTTTAGACTAGGACCGTATTATTATCGTCGTCCTAACGGGAGGAAATTAGTCTAAATATACGAAATGTAGCATCGTGTATGCGTTCAGGGCAATGTTTTATTCCGTGGATGCCTTTTAATCATACTTGCATGTACACGGTGCTAGTGCTTGTCATTTACCGTGAGAGATGTCGTCAACGTATTATACGTTTGAATGGATGATTATATGATTGATTATTTGTGATCGCTTGATGACTTGGCATGGTTTGTTTGTCAAGTCTCAATCTTATCAAACTTATGCCGCTAACGGTGAGATGCAACCCCTAGTGAGTGTATGGTTGCCTAAGAGTGTCATCCCCGAGTCTTTCTATAATATGATGGTTACGGCTTTGTACTTCATGTATCGATATTGTTATATATTGAATTGCCTATTTATCCTTCTCGTATTTCACATGTATATCCATATATGCATGCTTCTACTTTTTTATTTCCGTTTATGTACGTTTAATGTGATATGGCTGGGAGAACCTGGAGTTACACCTCACTGACTGTGGCGTTCATGTTTTTCATGGACGAACATGTTGCTTGATTGGATGGGTTTTGCTTGTGGTATTTTGGGTTCGGGTGTGAGCTAGCGGGCGTTGGCCTGGATGAGTCACCTCTAGACGTTGTTTAGCTCGTTGCTAATAACTTTGATATTGGATAACATTTTGAGAGACTTCGTCTCTTTGTAGTATATTCTATTTTAGTTTCTAATATTTGACATTCCTCGTATTTTATATTTGCATGTAAAAAGTTTTAAAAACATCGTCTTTTCCGCTATATAAATTACATGCTTGTTATGTTTTATTTCCGCATTCGCGAGGGTTGTCACAGTTGGTATCAGTGTTGTATCGGTCCCGACGCACATACGTGAACCCTAGACTTAAACTTCTTGACCTTGAAATAATAAATGAGAGATGGGTAGAAGTTAAGGACTTTACTTGGTAGTCTATTTGTTTATGATAAGTGTTAGGATTAACTCGTTTTGTTTTTGTTTCTTATGAAGATGGTTAGACCTCGAGTAGTAGAAAATGTTATGCTAGAAGCTCTTACGCAAGTGTTGAAGAATCAACAAGATGCGGCTATTGCTCAAGCCAACCAAGTTCCCCCTCGTAGAGAAGATAACCACCAAGGAGACTACGCTTTGGTGGCAACCCAAATAGCTAGGAGTAAGATTGTACCTTACGGTGGAGAGCCGGACCCTACCGAGCTATCGGAATGGTTCCGAGAAATGGAGAAGCAATTTGATTTATACCAAGTCCGTGAAGAGGACAAGGTAAGGATTTCGAAGCACTTCCTTGTAAGGGAAGCTGATAATTGGTGGGCTATTACTAGTGCCACCGCTACTCTTGAAGATGATTTCAATTGGGCTTGTTTCAAAGCTCTAGTGGAAGGTCGATTTTATCCTAAGGAGCTCAAGCAACAAAGGTTCAAGGAATTTATTGACTTCAAGCAAGGTAACTTGTCGGCACAAGACTTCACTACGGAGTTCAATAAGCTTGCTCACTTTGCTCCGAGGCTTATCAAAGATGACGAGGACCAAGCTTTCTACTACCGCAACAAGCTTAGTGTTTTACTCCAAAGTAAAGTGAGGAGGAATACTACTTCCTTTGGGGATTTATATGATGATGCTTTATGGGCCGAGAACTCCATGAAGGCCATTAGGGAAGAAGCTATGATGAAGAATCCCTCTCCTTCTTTCACTCCTAGGCCAAATGTCTATGGGAAGAGGTCGTTTACTCCGTCTTCCTCCAACTCTTATGCCAACAAGAGGAGATTCAATCCTCCTTCGAATGCAAATACAAGAGCTCCCACTCCTTTCATTCCTCGAGCTACTTCTAACGTGGCTCACAGGTCATATGCTCCTCCTCAAGCTCAAGGTCGCTTATGGAACCGTTGTAGACAATCACACCTCCCCGGTGTGACTTGTTCCAACCGACCTTATATTTGCTTCTTTTGCCAAAAGGGTGGGCACCATTATGAGGATTGCCCCGATCGTAAGTTGCCCCCTCCAATTGCCAAACCTAAGGGTTCTATTTTCGTTATGAGCCGAGCCGAAACCGATTCTCATCCGGAGATAATTACGGGTATGTTCTCAATCTTAGAGCAACCGTGTCTTATTCTATTTGATACCGGTGCTTCTATGTCCTTTGTGTCTTCGACTTATGCTAATAAATTATCTATCGAGCCTACTTCTAGTGAGGATACTCCCATATCCTTACCATCCGGAGAAATTATCTCTTGTTTCCTCTAAGAGAGTTCGATATAATTCTAGGTATTGATTGGTTAGCATTATACTATGCTAGGTTCGAGTGTAGAGATCAAAAGATTTATTTAAAGAATCCTTTAGGAGTTAGAATAACCTATAAGGGATCTCATCCCCGAAAGGGTGTGTCTTTGAATTCCGCATTGAAATTGGTGAGTATAGTAAGAAAGGGTCACGAGCATACTTGTGTATTGTGACTTCTTCAACTACCTCTTTGCCAAATATGGAAGATGTTCCTATAGGTCGTGAATTTGTTGATGTATTCCCTGAAGACTTGCCCGGGATTCCTCCCGAGCGTGATGTTGAGTTTTCCATTGATCTTGTACCTGGTTCTGGACCAATAGCCAAAGCTCCTTACCGTATGTCTCCAACCGAATTGAAAGAGTTAAGGAAGCAACTTGATGATATGATTGAGAAGGGTTTCATTCGACCAAGTGCCTCACCTTTGGGTGCTCTCGTTCTCTTTGTGAAGAAGAAAGATGGTTCTATGAGGCTTTGTATTGATTACCGTGAGTTGAACCGAATTACAATCAAGAATAGGTATCATTTGCCAAGAATTGAAGATTTGTTTGATCAACTAAAGGGTGCTTCTACTTTTTCCAAGATTGATTTGAGATCCGGTTATCACCAAATTCCCGTTCGTGATGTCGATATACCGAAGACCGCTTTTAGTACAAGGTATGGTCATTATGAGTTCAAAGTGATGCCATTTGTTTTGACAAATGCTCCCGCTATTTTCATGGATCAAATGAACCGCACATTTAGTGAGTACCTTGACAAGTGTGTGGTGGTGTTCATTTACGACATCCTTATTTTCTCAAAGACCGAAGAAGAGCATGCTATTCATCTAAGGACTATTTTGAGTGTCCTTCGTCGACAAAAGTGGTTTGCCAAATTCTCCAAGTGTGAATTTTGGTTACCTAAGGTGTCCTTTCTTGGGCATGTAATTTCTAAAGAAGGTGTAATGGTGGATCCTTCGAAGATTGAAGCCGTGGTTGATTGGAAGAGTCTGACCGATGTTAGAGAAGTTCGAAGTTTTCTTTGTTTAGCTCGTTATAACCGTAGATTTGTCAAAGATTTCTCAAAGCTTGCTAGACCAATGACCCAATTGTTGAAGAAAGAAACCAAGTTCTTATGGAATGAAGCTTGTGAAACCGCTTTTCAAGAGTTGAAGAAAAGGTTAACTACCGCTCCGGTATTGACTTTGCCTGAAGATGGTGTAGACTTTGATGACTATTGTGATGCTTCCAAGATGTGATTGGGTTGTGTACTTATGCAAAGTAGGAAAGTGGTGGCTTATGCTTCGAGACAGTTGAGAGTTCATGAAGTGAACTATCCTACTCATGATTTGGAATTAGCCGCCGTTGTCCATGCCTTGAAAGTGTGGAGACACTATCATATTGGTGTTCATTGCCGTATATTCACCGATCACAAAAGTTTGAAGTACATATTTACTCAAAAGGAGTTGAATATGAGACAAAGAAGATGGTTGGAATTGGTGAATGATTATGATTTTGAGTTATTGTACCATGAAGGGAAGGCTAACGTTGTTGCCGATGCTCTTAGTAGAAAAGCTTCTCATTCGTTGAATGTTATATCGGTATTGCCCGTTGATCTTTGTATTGAGTTTCGAAAGTTGAAGTTGGAATTCGTGGATCGTGGATTTGATTATATTGGTACTATGACTGCCGAACATATTTTCCTCCGTGAGATCCGCGAAAACAAAGTTGATGATCCTACCTACAAGTCTATTCAAGCCAAACTTCTAGAAGGAAAAGCCAAAGATTTCAAGTTTGATGAAAAAGGTGTTCTTCGATTCCATGGCCGTTTGTTTGTGCCTAATGCTCTTGATTTGAGAAAGCGAGTTCTTGATGAAGCTCACCTTTCCCCTTATTCTATTCACCCCGGAGGTGATAAGATGTACAAAGACTTGAAGCTACAATTTTGGTGGCCGAATTTGAAAGGCAATATTGTGTCTTAAGTTGGTAGATGTCTTACTTGCCAACAAGTGAAAATAGAACATAAGAGGCCCGATGGATTGCTACAACCTTTGGACATTCCACTATGGAAGTGGGAATCTATTTCCATGGATTTTGTTATGGCTTTGCCAAGGACCGTTGGAAGTAAAGACGTCGTTTGGGTTGTTGTTGATCGTTTGACCAAGTGTGCTAGATTCATTCCGATCAAAGAGACTTGGAGTTTAGATCGACTAGCCAAAGCCTATGTTGATGAGATTGTTAGATACCATGGTGTTCCCAAGGAGATCATATTCGACCGAGATCCGAGATTCTGTTCGAGATTTTGGAAAGCTTTACAAGAAGCCATGGGTAGTAATTTTTTGATGAGTACCGCATTCCATGCCGCTACCGATGGTCAGACCGAGAGGACTATCCAAACTTTAGAAGACTTGCTTAGGGCTTGTGCACTCGACTTCCAATCTAGTTGGGAAAAGAGTCTACCGTTGCTGGAGTTTTCTTACAACAATAGTTATCATGCCTCGATCAAGATGGCTCCTTATGAAGCTCTTTATGGAAGGAAATGTCGAAGTCCTATATGTTGGAATCAATTGAGTGATGTTCATAACTTAGGCCCCGATGTTCTTGTTGAGACCATTGATCATGTGAAGGTCATTCGTGATAGAATGAAAGCCGCTCAAGATCGAGAAAAGTCTTATGCCGATATCCGAAGAAGACCGTTAGAATTTGAAGTTGGGGATAAAGTGTTCTTGAAAGTATCTCCAATGAAGGGTGTTAAACGGTTTGGTGTAAAGGGTAAATTGAGCCCGAAATATATTGGATCCTTTGATATTGTGAAAAGGATTGGTGCCGTTGCTTACAAGTTGGACTTACCCCCGAATTTGGCTAAGGTTCATGATGTATTCCATTTTTCTCAATTGAGAAAGTACGTTAGTGATCCAAGCCATGTGTTTTAAGCGGAAATGCCAGAGCTTGAACCGAATTTGTCCTTTGAAGAGAAGTCGATCCGCATCCTAGACCGCAAGGATAAGAAGTTGAGAAGTAAAGTAGTTCCTTTAGTGACAATCTTATGGAGATGTGCCAATGTTGAAGAAGAGACTTGGGAAACGGAAGCTTCTATACGTATTAAATATCCAAGCTTATTCGATTAAGGTATCTTTCTTTCGCTCAAGTTTCGAGGGCGAAACTTTTTAAAAGGTGGGGTGATTGTAACACCCGCAAATGTACCCTATTTTTATAGTAAAAATATTATACGAATACTTTTCAGCGAACTTTTTAAAAGGTGTGGTGATTGTAACACCCGCAAATGTACCCTATTTTTATAGTAAAAATATTATACGGATACTTTTCAGCGAAATTTAGTTTTAGTTTAGAATTAAATTTTTCGTGTCTAGTTTAGAATTTCCGAGTTTGTTTTCGGACTTTACGCGAGATTTCGAGTAAGTTACGTCTTAAGACGTTATGGGCTTTTTCCATGAACTTTTCCACTTACTCCTCATATACTCCCCTTAACCCTAAACTCCTTCATATTCAATCTTCTTCTTCCATACCAAGTAAACACCAAAAACCCTAACCTCCATATTTGCTCAAATTTAATATCGATTCTACTCCTTCGTTTCTCGCTCAAAATCATTAAAGTTAGTTTTATTCTTTCCCTCTCATCGTCCTCTATCCGTATTGGTAATAAAATTTCCGTCTTTCTCGCTTTTCAATTTATCCGTCTTTCTCAAAGGTGAATTATATTCTGTGGGAATATATCCGTATACATCCCTTTAATCTTACAGGATTATAATGAAATTATGATTTATATGATTAACGGGTCATAAAATAAATTGCATAATATACAAAGGGATTAGGAATAACCTTCGGTCCTAGCAATTGGCGTAAAGAACAGAGATATCAAGGTAGATATCCTCCTAATCGTTGCACCCAAGACTGTATGAGAAATGCCCTTGTATTGCTAGAATTTTCAAAAGTTACGGTTAACCTTTTGTTTTGTGTTTTTGAAAGAGTTACTGTTAACTTTTTCTTTTGTGATGTATATTCAGATGGAGGCTACTGTGAGAATAGAAATTAGGTTAGAATTTTCTTATTCTTCTCTCACCTATCTCACGGCTCCTATAGGTCTTTTATGAGGAGATTTGTCTCCTCAAAACAACTACCCATGGACCGAAATTTCCAGATTGAATCTAGACTGTTTCCCGGCTAAATTCGCTATAATATATAATGTGTATTATTATTATAAATGTCATTTAATATGACAATCATATAATATATACGTTAATTATAATTATCCGTATAATTATAATTTGCTAATATAACATTTTATATTCAATTACGAATTAACCTTTTAATTCGCATAAGCTTACATTATATATATGCTAATTAAATACAACAGTTTATATTTAATTACGAATTACTTTTAATTCGTCTCAGCTTATATTATTTAATCGTTATTAAATAATCGTCTCATCATCACATTGACTAACCTTTTAGTCAAATACAACACAACGACATAACCTTTTGCAAGGGGTCAATTGTAATAGGCATCATATGAATTATTATTCTCAATATCACATCTCTCAATCACATCCTTTAGGTGTGATTTTTAGGGACCAGTTGATCACCACCATCTGTGTGACAATAACGTCAATCTTATCTATCAAGCCAACCGTTATCGATAAACGTTAATCAACTGATTACAATACAAAGTATACCCTGTGAACCTACAGAGATTTATTTATGTTATTGCACTAACTGTGGAGGACACTGGCTCCAACAATCCCCCACTTGTCCGTACAAGTGTATGTGCGATAACCGATTCTCATATCCATATTAAATTTCTCCCACTCAATGTAAAACAATTTGCAAAGTCCGTATTCACAAAGGTCGTATTTTACAAGTGATCTGTATCAAGAGTGGTTTCCCCGACTAGAGAGTAACTTAACTGATAAACGAATCTTCATTCGAGCATGGCCATGCATTTCATTTACAGCTCCTCGAGTGGCCCTGAGAAATATCATATCCTGATAAAGGTTGGATATTTTCTTCAACTCGAATCTTGCAGATACAAGCGCAGTATGAAATGACCCAGTGAAAATCTACTTAGCCTCCTGTTACGGTCGACCATGAGAAAGAAACCAAAGTCACCCAAAACCTGCCTTTATCTCAAGAGACAGTCGATAGTCAAAAGAATCGACTCTAGGAACACTATGGATGTCCTATCCACAACCCGGCACTTAATGTTCTGAAACATTTAGGACTCCATAACGTCGTCACAAAAATGTCCTGCGCAGTATCATTATAACCCGCATCTGTGATCGATCAGTCAACAGTTTGACTTATGGCTCGTTGAACCCACCATCAATCGACGTCACAAAATAATTGCCAGAGTTATCAGCTCATGTAGGCGATTACGGACCAAAACAAAATATAATGTAATTCAGTTCACTTTGTGGTGTTCAATGTTGTCAGTAGAACCCACAAGAAAAACAAAATATAAAACAAAACGATGATTTCATAGATAGTTTTTATGAAAAAGATACAGGTGTCTAATCCATATAAAACAACTAATACAACTCAGGAACACGCTTAATTCCCATGGAATTAACGTGCCCTTCATGCTTATCATATCTTAACGGTTTAGTGAGAGGATCTGCAACGTTATCATCCGTAGCAATCTCGTCTATCACTATCTCCCTTTGCTCCACGTAATCTCGGATCATGTGAGCCTTCCGTTGTACATGCCTAGACTTGTTGCTGGACTTAGGCTCCTTAGCCTGGAAGATGGCACCACTATTATCACAATAGATTGGTGAATCCGGGTCATCCGTCAACTAGGAACGACGTT
>JAIUZE010007117.1:0-18729 GCA_022085475.1 Heliosperma pusillum | reverse complement strand
TTTTGTATGTTGTCACATGCATGTTTTCCTGTCAGACTGGAAAGTTTCAGACTGATGTGATTTGTCTTGCATGATTTATGGATTTTTAATGTAAAAATGGCATAAATAGTGACTAATTTAGAAAATAAAGCTAAAGTAATTTTCATGTCAAGAGAAAATTATTCCTGGTTTCATAAATGTCCTAAATTTCATATCTAAAGTTGAAAATGTAATATGATTAATTTTTACATGCTTTATGTATTTTATTTGATAAAACCGATAAAGCGCAACCATTTTTCTCAAAACCGATTCAAAATTTTTAAACCATGATTTTTGACATTATGAGTGTCATGGAAATGTTCCAGAATGTACAAAAATTTAAAATTCAAATTTTGAAATTATTGTAATTAAATTTTGATTTATTTGATTAAAATATGATTTTAAAGTCTAATTATGAGCAATTATATAACAACAAGTTGAATTATTGTCAAAATTGAGTGATGACTAATTTTTGAGGCCTAAATGAGTTGGGATAATTAACTAGGACTTAAATATGATTTAAGTATTGTTTGGTGATTTTAAAGTGTTATTATCACGCATTTCCGTAAAACCGGGTTATATTCGATATAAACCGTTAAGTAGAGCGATTTGGCATTTAACATGAGCATGTTTTGTACATATTATACTGCTGCATTTTATTTATGAATGTCATATTTTCAATTTATGAATGTCATATTTTGGTTTATGTAATTTGGAATTATGTAATTTTTCCTTGTATGGCCTTAGTTTTAAGCGATATTGCCCGAAATGTAAGGGAATATTGATTCGGTTGTAATTTAATGTGATCTCGAATCACTTTTATTGTATTATTTTATTTTACAAATGTATAATAGGAAATTATTGTAATTTTATTATATATTTTGTAACTAATTGTAAAACCGGAGTTTCCCAAAGACGGTGCCATTCGGAAAGGAGTTCCAAGAGAGAGACGGTGACCTTGGGAGGCGTGCTTATGAAGTTCAAGGGACCAAAGGAGTTGGTTTCTGAACTTGTAATAGAATATATGATTTTCTATTCTAGGAAAGGCCATACTAGGAGTTTTATTTTTATGCTTGCATTTTTATTTAATATGTTTGCATGCATTGCCAAATCGCCATAACATGACATGCATATTTATCGAGTATTCGACCGTGTCAATTAAAATTATAGTTAATTCATCGATTTAGTTCACTTAAACGAGATAGATAATAAATTGACATGACCTCTCATAATAAATAATTGAGATCAAGCCTTACCAAATGTTAGAACCCATGAATCCCAATTTCGCAGGGAAGTAGGCTCGGCTCACCGGGGTGCTAAACTTGTTACGTTGGGTAAGTGGGGTAATAAATGTTATTATTTCGAAATTTGGATTGAGCTCAACGGAAGTATTCGCGACCGTAGCCGCATGTGTTCCGGGCTTAAGATAAATATTAAAGTAATATTATCGACCGAGAGTTCTAATGTAGAATCGATTAAAATGTTAATCCACCGAATTGTGTTAATAAGGGATGAATCGGCTCACCGTGCCCAAGTTGATATAAATTTGGATCTCGGAATCATTTATAATAGTTGGGTAGAGGTCACTATTTAAATGTTAAAACTTGTTTAAAAAGTTTACAAGTATTTAAAATGATAAATGTTAACATTTCCTTTATGTCTTGAATTTGTAGTTAACTTTGTACAATCGCAATGGCTAGTTCATCCAACACCAATGCTCTAACTCTCACAAATGTCTCATGGCTTTGATCCTTTATGGATCGATGCAAGTTAGAAAAGAATGGCGCTAATTTTGCCGATTGGAATGCGTAACTCCGCTTGGCCGCGGAAGGTGACGACAAGCTTCGTTACCTTACCGAAGCCTCTCCCAAAACACCTAACGAAAGGTCAACCGCCGCCGCAAGGCGAGCCTATGAGGCTTACCAAAAGGAAGCCGCTGCGATCAAAAATGTTTTGATCTTTTCTATGGAGGCCGATCTCCAAAGGAGTGCCATAAAGATGAGCACGGCCAATGAGATCTATGCCAAGCTTATGACCATGTTTTCACAAGCTCCTAGAATCGTTCAATATGAAACGGCATCCGCGTTTTTCGACATGAATCTTAAAGAGGGCCAAAAGGTTAGCCCTCATGTACTCAAATTGATTGAGCATGTCGAGATTCTTAAAGTGCAAGGGGTTGACATTCCCGAACAACTCGTAATTGACCGTGTACTACATTCCTTGGGGAGAATAAAGGCATATGTGATGTTTAGGGTAAACTACAATATGCAAAATATGCAAACCTCTCTCCACGAGTTGCACAAAATGCTTGTGCAAGCGGAGAGAGACATGGGGCTAAATGTTAGCACCACCAAGGATGTACTTCTCATCAATAACAAGAGTAAGGGGAAGTTCAAAAAGAGTGCAAGCAAAGGGAAGAAGCCCTCCACCTACAAAGGCAAGGGAAAAGCTATTGAGAATAGCTCACCCAAGCCTAAGAAAGGTGCCTCAACCAAGGACAAGTGCCATTATTGTAATGGCGTAGGGCATTGGAAGAGGAATTGCCCCAAGTATCTAGGAGATATCAAAGCCGGGAAAATTGTTTCCGTTGGTAAATTTTCATCCCTATCATTTATGTTATGATCTCAACTTTGGTATATAGATACAAGTTCTGATTCTTACCCCTTTTTAATTGTAATTAGGGCACCCAAGCAAGGACAAGGGCAAGGACAAGAAAGCCTAAAGAGATTCTTCAAGGGAAGCTAAAGTAGCCCCATGGATGAAGACATAAGGAAGCTTGGTCTCATTTTGTGTTGTCTTCCTTATTTGGGTTGTATTTTGTGATGTTGTTTTAGAAACTCTTTATTTCCTTGTTTGACAATGGAAACTTGTTTATTTCCTTTTATTAACTTTTGGTTGTAATTGGATATTAGTGACTTGGTTTTCAACCCAAGTCACTCGGTTTATGAAACTTTATCACTCTAAAACTTGTCATTATACTCTACTTGAACTGAAAACATAAATTATATCGACTCAAATTGATCATATAAATATTATGGTGATGGGATCATTATAATAAAAGGATAAGAATTCGATTCTCACTTTGAAAGATCAATTGCTAAGTCAAAATTGAGTTATTAAACTAAAAAATAGGGAATCTACCAAACCAATTAGCCATACCACTTATAAAGAAAGTAAATGACATGAATATGAGTTCACATCTTTAGCTCTTATAGAACGTGGAGTGTAAACTACTAAGGTTTACAATTTTTGATGGATGCTAGACTAGGTTCACTTAAACTGACAACAACTCAAATGGAAATGGAGGCTGTTTCAGAGAGAGTGACTTATATCAACTGAAACTCAAAGGATATGACTTAGAGAAGCTCCCCTACAGCATAGCACAAGAGAAGCGACTAAAAAGACTAGTTTAGAGACAGTTTTCAAGTGTTACAGCAAAGCACAAACACCCTAGACTAGACTCAACAGCAAGCAAGTTAACCACAACAAGGCACAGATATAACTTGACTCACAAGACAAGGCACTGATCAAACACCTTGAAGATGTATCAGGCTTGTTTCAAACTACAGCTCTTAGCACAAGTTTGATAGGTTTGAGGGATTTCTCAAGTTAATTCATTCATAAAAGTCTGCCTTACAACAACATACAAGACCTCCTTATATAGGGAGGCTGATATCTTGTGAACCATTGGATGTATAGATCATCCAAGGGCCAGCTTAGGATCTAAACTACTTCAACTGACACTAATTAAGAACCTCACAAGAGGACGAGTTTAACAACTAGCTAGTACAGACACACAAAAGACACAAACAGACTGATACAAAAAAGCAATAAAGACTGATACAAAAAAGCAGTTTTTATATTTTTCCTGAAATAGAACTCTGTTGTTCTTGTTGTCTTGCTGCTTTGCTCTAGGTGTTTTGTTGCTCCTTGGGACTCTCCACTCTTATTAGAACTTAGATAAACCTGCCTTGGATGAAGACAAGTTGACTTAGGCAAAAGGAAGCCACATCTGAACATGTACTGCCTCTGCTATGCTGCTCACTGGACTCTAGCTTGGGGTGTCTGTTTCATGAGTTTTTGCTAGACTTCAAAAGGGTTTGTCCTGGGCAAACTTGTAGCTTAGACAGTTGGCTTGATGGTAGGCCATGGTGGGGGTGGTTGGGATGCCCTGGTGTACCTCCTAGGTGCAGGGTTTGTTGATTGGTCTGCCTGGTCCTGAATGGTTTTGTTTCTGTCTTGTGTGGGTAATGTGGGTTGTGTTGGGGCTTGGTATGGGTTGTTGAGCCCTGGACTGTCTTCCTCACTGGTGTAGCTTAGCCTGGCTTGGTCTTGGCTTGTCATAGCTTGTTGTTTGCACCTTGTAACTCGAGCCTCCATCTGAGGGGTCCTTGGGGTCAGGCTTGTCTTGTTTGTGGCTTGATCATCAAGGCCCCTTGGGTGAGCTCCTGCTGCAGCCTCCCCAGGTTGAAAAGGGCTTGACCTCAAGCCTGTGTCTTCCTCTCCCTCAGAGTCTTCAAAGAAGGGACTAAGATCTCCAACATTGAATGTCCCATGGACTGCATACTCTCCTGGTAGATCAATTCTGTAGGTATTAGGACCTATCTTCTCTATGACTTGAAAAGGACCATCTGCTCTTGGCTCTAGCTTGTTCTTTCTCTTGGAAGGGAACCTTTCTTTCCTTAGGTTGATCCATACTAAGTCTCCAGATGCAAAGTCTTTCTTGGTCTTAGGAACCTTGGCATTCTTCTTGTATAGATCATTAGTTTTCTCAATCTGTTTTCTGACTGATTCATGGAGTTTTAGCATTTGTTCCACCCTCTTCTTGGCATCATAGTGGATCTCTGACCTGCACATATTAGACAAACTCAAAGGCATTAAGGGGTTAGTACCATAGACCACTTCAAAGGGGGAGTGGCCTGTGGCTGCTGATGGAGCTCTATTGAAAGATAACTCTGCTTGAGCCAACTTCAAGTCCCAATCCTTGAGAGATTTGCTGACTATACACCTCAAGATCCTTCCCAAGGTCTTGTTGGTCACCTCAGTTTGACCATCTGTTTGAGGATGATGGGAGGTACTAAACAACAACCTAGTGTTAAGCGGCTTCCACAATGTTCTCCAGAAGTGGCTCACAAACTTTATGTCTCTGTCAGACACAATAGTCCTTGGGACTCCATGTAACCTTACCACCTCATCAAGGTATAGCTCCGCTACACTCACAGCATCCTCAGTTTTCTTACAGGCAATTAAATGTGCCATCTTGCTGAACTTATCCACAACCACCATGATAGAATCTTTCCCTCTTGCTGTCCTAGGCAATGCTACTATGAAATCCATGCTTACATCTTCCCAAGGCCTACATGGAACTGGTAGGGGGGTGTAAGGTTCTGATTGAAAAGAACTCTTGGCCTTTTGACAAACTCCACACCTTCTGAGCACTATTTGGACTTCCCACATCATCTTAGGCCAGTATAATTGATCCTGTAGTATGTCCACAATTTTCTGAACCCCAAAGTGTCCTCCAAGGCCACTTCCATGTACCTCCTTGATCAATAGACTCCTATAAGATCCTCTGGGAACACACAGCTTGTTTCCCTTGAACAAGAATCCATTTTGCAGAGTGTAGGGTGAATCAATGGTCCTTGTTCCCTCTTTCTGTGCTAACCAATCTTCTGCAAAGTCTAGATCTTCTTGATACATGTCCTTCATGAACTCAAAGCCAAGAACCCTTTGCTCCATGGTTGATAGCAGAGTGTACCTCCTAGACAATGCATCAGCCACCACATTTTGTTTGCCGTCTTTGTATTTGCTAGAAAAGGTGAATGACTGGAGGAACTCTACCCACTTAGCATGCCTATGACTGAGCTTATGTTGGCCTCCTATGTACTTCAATGCCTCATGATCAGAGTGTAAGACAAAAGGTTTGGGCTTCAGGTAATGACTCCAATGCCTCAGAGCTCTGACAAGAGCATAGAACTCTTTATCATATGTAGAATAGTTTCGCTTGGCACCACTTAGCTTTTCACTAAAGTAGGCTACAGGTTTCTTCTCTTGGATGAGGACAGCTCCAATTCCCACTCCACTTGCATCACATTCAACCTCAAATAGGCAATCAAAGTTTGGCAATCTGAGGATAGGTGCACTGCACAAGAGTTTCTTCATGTGTTTGAAATCTTGCAAAGCATTCTCAGTCCAGGTGAACTCTCCCTTCTTCATGCACTCAGTGAGGGGTGCTGCAATGGTGCTAAAATTCTTAATGAATCTTCTGTAGAAGGATGCTAAGCCATGGAATCCTCTTACTTATGTAATATTCCTACGGATAGGCCAAGACTGGACTGCAATGATCTTGTCTTGATCAACTGAAATGCCGCTACCAGATACCACATATCCTAGAAACTTGACTTCCTCAGTCATGAAGGTGCATTTCTCAAGCTTCCCAAAGAGCATGCTCTCCTTAAGTATTTCAAACACAACCTCAAGATGCCTCAAATAATCATCCTTGCTCTTGTTGTAGATGAGAATATCATCAAAGTATACCACCACAAATCTCCCTAGGCAAGGCCTAAGCACTTCTGTCATTAATCTCATGAAGGTACTTGGGCCATTTGACAGGCCAAAGGGCATGACAAGCCACACATAAAGGCCATGCTTTGTATTGAAGGTTGTCTTCCACTCATCCCCTTCCCTGATCCTCAATTGATGGTAACCTTGCCTCAAATCAATCTTAGAAAAGAACCTTGAACCACTCAGCTCATCCAACATGTCATCAAGCCTAGGTATAGGGAACCTATACTTGACTGTGATGTTGTTGATAGCCCTGCTATCTATGCACATCCTCCAAGTCCCATCCGTCTTAGGAACCAATAATGCAGGCACAGCACATGGACTTAAGGATTCCCTTACAAACCCTTTACTCATCAACTCTCCAACTTGTTTCTGCAGCTCTTGTGTAGCCTTGGGATCACACCTATATGCTGGTCTATTGGGTAGTACAGACCCTGGTACAAGGTCTATCTGGTGTTCAATTCCTCTTAAAGGGGGTAAGCCATCAGGAAGTTCCTCTGGGAACACTTCCTTGAACTGATCAATGAGGGGCTTAACTTCTGCAGGGATTACCTTAGACTCCCCTTTCTGAACTTCCTTTGATAGCAGCATCAATATAGGTTGCTCTTTAGTACATTCTTTGACCATTGCTGATTCAGATAGAAACAAGACTCCACTAAAATCTTCAGCCATACTAGGACTCCCATAGCTCTTCTGATGTGGTGGCAAGGGGGCTAATGTCACCTTCCTGCTCCCATGCTTGAAGGAATAGGTGTTGCTTCTTCCTTGGTGTATGGAGCTTTTATCAAACTCCCATGGCCTTCCTAATAACAAGTGACAGGCATCCATTGGAACCACATCACACAATACTTCATCCTTTTACACACTTCCAATGGAGAATGGGACCATGCATTGCTTATCCACCTTAACCTCTCCTCCCTTACTCAGCCATCTCTACTTATAGGGGTGAGGGTGATCTTGAGTGTTCAACTTCAGCTTATCAACCATAGTAACAGAGGCCACATTGGTAAAACTACCTCCATCTATAATAAGGTTACAAACCCTCCCTTGTATGGTACATCTGCTCCTGAAAATGAGGGACCTTTGATCCTCCTCCAAAGGTATCTGTTGTGAATGCATTACTCTCCATAGGACTAAGCTGTGGCCTATGTCAGGGAGTGCCACTATTGCCTCTTGACTAGACTCTTCTTCCTCACTCAACACTTCTTCAACCTCAGGCTCATCTCTCTCATACTCAACTAGACCCTCTTTCTCCCAAGCCTCAACCTTCATTATAGTTAAGGTCTTCTTAGAAGGGCAATCCTTCCTGAAATGTCCATAGCCTTGACATTGGAAGCACCTAATTCTGTTCTCAGTCAATAAAGTGCTTGGCTTTTGACCCATGATACCCTTTCCCTTGTCTAAGGTAGGTGGGGGTGCTGTCTTAGGGGTATCCATGGTTCTCAACCCACTGTAAGGTCTGGTTTGAAAAGGCCTAACAGGTCTTGGTGTAATAGGCTTAGTCTTCCCTATCTATTCAATTCTCAGAGATAAGTTGACAACATCATCAAATGACCACAGAGGTTGCATCCTAACCTTGTTAGCAATGCTCTTATCTAGACCCTCTAAGTACCTAGCAATCCTTTGCTCAGGTTTCTCATTTATATCACACTGCAAGGTGAGTTGTTCAAACTCTCTCAGATAAGATTCAACAGGTTTGTCTCCTTGTTTCAATTTAGACAACTTGATTAACAGATCCTGGGTGTAATCCTTAGCAACAAACTTGTCTAACAGTTTCTTTTTCAGTTTAGTCCATGATCGGGCATGTTGCAAGCCCGATGCAAAGATAAATTACCCAGACTAGGCTAATAACCAATTAATGTAATTAGGGAAGTAGGGGTCGATCCTCAGGGAGATGGTGTTTCCTATGGATTGTGAGACGTCTCACAATTGAGTTTTATCTAATGATTTTCTGGGTTTTGGATTTTGTGATATCTAAACTAATAAAGAACATAAAAACAAAACAAACTGAAATGGAAACGATAAAGCAGATAATAAATTAACAATAATGAGAAGCATCTAGGGAAATAGGTTCACACATGTAGATTGACATATTAATGAAATTCGATTTAGGATATGCAAATAATTCATTGAGCGTTCGTAAGAATGGTGTGTTCATTACAATCATAGATCAGATGGTCTAGCAGGCTTTTAGTGCGATTTACTAGGTCTTAATCCACCATGTCACGCTTTGTCTATTCAATTCCTGTATATCTACCTTGGAAAAGAATTCCATACTAGTCAAGGATTGTGATCAAGAATCGTCAACTATCGTTAAAGTCCAAACATGCATAGACACAATGTTTTAAAAGCACAATTTCTTTTATCCAATTATCATCTTTTAATCAATCTAACATTGCTACCCTACACCTTAGAAAGGTGACTACTCACTCATGATTATGTTGGTATTAACAATGAAAGTTAAGGTAAACATATTTAGTTGGTTTTGACAATAATTTAGACTTTCTATGTGGCGATAATAATGACGCTATATCATAATCTAAGAAATGAAACTATGATTATAACAACGTAAAAACGAATCTAAATGATACGAATGGAAAATAACAATCAAATGGAAAACAACAAAGAACAATAAGTAAAGGATAAATTAGGAATACCTAGGTGACGATCAACGATGAAAGCGATAACAATAATAGAAATCCCTCGCATAGAAATACCGTACCTTGAATTACAACTTTTGAACCCAACAAAGTAGATGCAAGAGATTGAAATTCTATTTGAACTAAGCTAATGTTTTGATAGGAAATAGACGAAAGTAAACTAGAACAAAAGACAAAATAGAAGAGAATCTAAGCTAGAAAGACTAAAGCTAAAAAGAAATATAAGACAAGATTGTGTAAGAAAGTGTATGATGCATAAGTGTATGATCCTTGAGCATATATTTATAGTATTAGGGTTTCGTGGAGAAGAGGTCGGGCAATAAATACATAGGTCAAAAATATGATGAAGGAGCCGCAATGCTTGGAGCAGCAGGAATACCCGATCGGGTACACCACTTACCCGATCGGGTAAGTCGTCTTCTGGAAGCTCTTGACTAACTCTTCAACTTCCTTCGATTTGACTTGACTTACAACATCCCCCTTGACTCTACAATCGGGTTTGTTGCTTGGATATGATGTAAAGCGATGAATTCTCCCGTCTAATTGATTGGTCTTCCGACAACTACAAAACCGTCATTGCTTCTTCTCTCCCTTAAGTTAGTGAACCTTCTCGAAATGCCTTACACACGGTCAAGCTTGCATCTTCAAATCGTCGGGTTCTAGGCAAATGCTCGGAAATATAGAAAAAGGGCGTAGAAACATCACTTTCCCTACAAAACAAGTTAGAACACAGGAATTCGCCTAGAAGACGATATTAGCTCATAAAATGGCTTAACAAAGCACAAATGACATACAAAACCGAGCTAAACTGGGGGTTAAAGTCATACAAATAATCACTTATCAAAACTCCCCCAACCTAAACCTTTGCTTGTCCTCAAGCAAACATAACAAACAATACCAGGACAAGGGTTGCAAGCATTGGCTACTACACCATCAAGAAACATATCTCAACGTAAAACTTTGAAAACATAATGAATCATAACCCAAAAAAAACGTGGGCAAGAATGATACATAAACATGGCTGAGATTTACATAACGGCGTAGCACAGAGAATTTCACTATAGAATTTCGACTCTTGCATGATCTTTTGACAAATGGACTCTCACGACACACTCGAATACTCATTGTATGTAAAAGGTGATTTCTTTAGGTGTAAATGTTTTTGAGACACTCACCTATCTACGACTTATGAAAATGTGTCCGCAGTCTAATATGGTAAACAATTCAAAACACAAGTCAAAGATCACAATGCACATAGAAAAGAAGCCGAAACAATGAAGAAGGCTTTGGGAAATGGGTGAAAGGTGGACAAATAGTTATGGTCATGTGAAGGTTAGAATGAGCTAGCAACCGACCAATGATAAATGAATACTCAATCCAAACTTTCGGTTAATTCCCAAAAGACGAATAACGAATCCAGAATGAACGGATTGGCTTATTACACACGAAACACAAGGGTAAACGCCTTCTATTGATTTGACATTTTGAGGAGATACTCACAGCTTCATCTTTTATTTCTTTTTTTCGATTTTTTTCTTTTTCGATTTTTCTTTTTTTTTTCTATTTCATTTTTTTTTCTTTTGAACATCACTTCTTGAATATTTTTCGTTCTCCAAATTCACTTTGTCATTAAGGAACAAAATCTTCTCAAAAGAGCACCCATACATCATAGTCTAGCTACTAGCTCAAAAGGTAGGCAGTTTTTGTATGTAGCTATTATTTTGTGAAACATTTGTATGAAGGGGATAATTTTGAGGGGTAATTCAAAGTGAAAAAGGCTTCAAATGTTAGTGAATCATGAATGCAATGCTTATAGGAATGAAATGAGAACCATACTTATGCGTTTTGACATGACACACATCACAAGGAGAACTACACACACCTAGATAAGACTGGGTATAGATGTACCAGTCTAAGGGGTCCACCTTACAATATATTAACTTGCCACATGTCAAGATCAAGCGTACTCATCTTTAGATTCATTCCATGCCTACTGTGTACAAGACTTCCCCATGTATGCACAATTCAATAAATATTGAATCATTATCTTTTGAAAGCTCTAAGTTTGGGAAATGTAACATGATAGCATAGCAAACAAGCAAGCAAAGCATGAAAAGCATTCAATTATGTTCTGAAATTTTTAAATTTTCTCAAAAATCTTCTTTTTCTTTTATTCAAAATTTGAAAAATGATCAACTAAAATGCAAAAATGGGAAAATGCAAAAATGCACTCACTCCCCCAAGCTAAACATCACATTGTCCTCAATGTGAGGACAAAGACAAAATATTCAATGAGATGCTTAATGGGGAAAAGGAAAAAATGAAAGAAGAGTGAAGCTTACTAGTCAGCGCAGACTCCCCCAAGCTACTCTTTTGGACTTGACAAGGAAGGTCTTTATAGATTCTTCAAAAACTCTTTCATCTGCAAAATAAATCCTAACAACGAAAAAGGGAATACAAAAATAAAAATGCAAAAAAAAAGAAAAAAAAAGAAAAGGAACACGGGTTGCCTCCCGAGAAGCGCAATTGAAAAGTCTTGCTCGACTCTTTATTAATGAAATTCATTCTTTGTGCCTTAAAAACCATGTCAATGCCCTTAGAGGTCGATCGTATACCTGCGCATGAGCTATACAAAAACATATGTAAGCAATTGACAAGATATAGGCATGAAATTTTGCAGGTAAGAATTGATATATCTTATCATTGTGCGCATGACAAACATCATAGATGACCACTGAACTGCTCTACTCGTCAGTGAGAGATGGAGTGAAATGTTTAAGATCATGGAACAAACAATTAGTTCCCAAAATATCATTAGTGGACTCTAATTGGGGTTAGGGTGAATCAAAGGAGTGGGAATCAAAAATGGGTGGTTGATCCCACTTAATTTCAAGGCTAGGTTCATAAAACCCAATATCATTTTCAAATAAATCTGGAATATCCTTAGCGAAGGAATTTTCAAAGAAATCTGATGACTCGATCGACGACTCTCCATTGGAGTCACAAATGGGCTTAACAACATCCTTGTCTAAAGTCTCGACTACCATATGGTCAATATCAATAATGGGGGTCTCAAAATTGTCACATGGAACGACACTAGAGTGACTTTCAATAGAAAAGGTTGGACCATCATCATCGTCATCTATTAATTCATATGATTGGGGAGATTTAGACTTACATGGGGGACATGAAAAAGCATAGGAGAAAATAGACTCACATGGGGGGGCTGAAAAAGCATAAGGAAAATTGATTGGCTTACATTTTTTAAACGTGGGTTCTTCCTTTTGCCCTTTGAGCATTTGAATTTGAGCCATGATTTCATTGATTTGCTCTTGGATTCTCAGCCGCTGGTGCGTTTCATCCTTAGAATGGGATGCCATAAAGTCCAAGAAAATCCAAAGTTCCTCTCCTCTCTTCTGATAAAAATTTCCACCACTCAATTGCATAGCCAGGCTATGACACTCAATGAGCATTCCATGAAGCACGACATCTCTCATATAGGTCTCATCAAGGGTATACCCAAGAGAGATAATATGGTTAGAATAGCTATAAAATCGGTCGAGGTATTCATGGAAAGGTTCATTCTCGCATTGTGGAGGTTGGAAATAGATAGTCATTGAGAGAAAATAAAGCAATCCCTTTGAAAGAAAAATATTCCTATTACCTGAAAAGAGTCACTATACTACAAGGAAAAGGTGAGAAAAATCTCAAGGAACAAGTGTTCCTCGACACAAAAGAAAAGAAGAAAAAAGAAAAAGACAAGGTGAAACTCTACTAATCACAAATAAACAAAACCGTGCTCCCCGGCAACGGCGCCAAAATTTGATCGGGTTGTCGCGTACCCTAATCAAAGATAAATTACCCAGACTAGGCTAACAACAAATTAATGTAATTAGGGAAGTAAGGGGTCGATCTCGGGGAGACGGGAGATACTTGTGAATAGTTATGGTTAGAACTCTACCTTGTACGATTGGCAAATGTTTGTCACTAATTACTAAATGCTATAATAAAAAGAAAAGGATCTAGGGAAGTAGGTTCGCACATGTAGATTAACATATTGATGGAATTGGATTTAGGACATGCAAATAATCCATTGTGAGTTCGTAAGAATGATGTGTTCATTACAATCATAGATCTGATGGTCTAGCAGGTTTTTAGGCGATTTACTAGGTCTTAATCCACCATGTCATGCTTTGTCTATTCAATTCTCGTATCTCTACCTTGGAAAAGAATTCCTTGCTAGTCAATGATTTTGGCCAAAAATCGTCAACTATCGTTATAGTCCAAACATGCATAGACACAATGTTTTAAAGGCACAATTTCTTTATCCAATTATCATCTTTTAATCAATCTAACATGGCTACCCTACACCCTAGAAAAATGACTACTCACTCATGATAATTTTTAAATCTAAGATGATATCAAGAATGAAAACTAGGATAGAGATGTTTTAAGACTCTTTATATGGCGATAATAACGACGCTAATTGATAATCTAGGAATTGAAATGACGATTATAACGACATGAAAATGGAATCTAAGATAATATGAATAGAAAATAACGATCAAATAAGAAACACAAAAGGACATTAAACAAAGGATAAAGTCCAAGTACCTAGGTTACGATCAACAACGAAAGCGATAACAATAATAGAAAATCCTTGCACATAATAATCGATCTACCAATTACAATGCTTGAACCACACAAAGGAGATTACAAGGATGAAATTCTTATTGATCTAAGCTAAAGTTTTGATGTGAAATGGACAGAAATAAACTAAGAACTAAAGACTAAAGAAGAAGAAAATGAGAGAAGGGAGGCTAGTTCTCCCTCCTCCTAATCTAAGGAGAAATGTAAGAAGAGAAGTGAAGTATGAGAAGAAGATTGTTATGAGTTGTGTTAAGTTTTGAGGCTGGAGCATCCTTTATATAGCATTAGGGTTTCGTGGGGAAGGGGTCGAGCATTGAACATATAGGACAAAAATAGGAAGTTGAAGCATTTTTCTCGAAGCAGCAGAGATACCCGATCGGGTACACACTTACCCGATCGGGTAAGTTGTCATCTGGGAGCTTTTGACTAACGTTTCATCTCCCTTTGCTTTGACTTGACTTCCATCATCCCCCTTGACCTCTTGAATCGGGTTTGTTGATAGGGTTTGATGTAAAGCGATGAATTCTTCGCCTAACTGATTGATCTTCCGACAACTACGAAACTGTCTTTACTTCTTCAATCTTTTGAATGAGTGAACCTTCTTGAAATGCCTTTCACTTGGTCAAGCTTGCTTCTTCAAATCGTCGGGTTCTAGGCAAATGCTCAGAAATATAGAAAAAGGGCGTAGAAACGTTACTTTCCCTACAAAACAGGTTAGAACATAGGAATTCGCCTAGAAGACGATATTAGCTCATAAAGTGGCTTAACAAAGCACAAATGACGTACAAAACCGAGCTAAATTGGGGGTTAAAACCATACAAATATTCACTTATCAGAGACTCATCATTGACCGAACTATATCTAATAAAGTTCGGTTTCTCCTTTCAGACACACCATTTAGCTGAGGTGTGTCAGGAGGAGTCCATTGTGATACTATACCACAATATTTTAGGTGTGAATCAAATTCATTATTTAGATATTCACCACCACGATCGGATCGTAGGGTTTTAATCTTCTTATTCAATTGGTTTTCTACTTCGTGTTGAAACTCTTTGAACTTTTCAAAGGCTTCACTCTTATGCCTCATTAAGTAGGCATATCCATATCTACTCAAATCGTCGGTAAAGGTAATGAACTAGTTATAACCACCTCTAGCTTGGAGAGTCATTGGGCCACACACATCCGTATGTACTAGGCCTAATACCTCACTTGCTGGTGTCCCTTTTCCTGTAAAATGAGCACGAGTCATCTTTCCCAAAAGGCAAGATTCGCATACACCATAATATTAGTAATCAAATGGTTTGAGAAGTTTCGTTGAAACAAGTCTCTTTATGCGTCGTTCGTTTATATGACCTAAACGACAATGCCAAAGGTATGATTGATTAGGTTCACCTATTTTGAGTTTCTTACTCTCTACATGATAAACTTCATTAACATTATCTAGAACATAAATACCTCCAATAGAGACGACTTTACCATAAAACACATCATTAAAAGAAAATGAAAAACTATTGTTCTTGATTACAAAAGAAAAACACTCCGCGTCAAGCACGGATATGGAGATAATGTTCTTGGCCAAGGAGGGTACAAAATAGCAATTATTTAGATACAATTCAAGACTACTAGCTAAGGTGTGTGCATTAGTTACTACGGATACGGCATAAACTCTTGCTCCATTCCCCATGCGTAAAGTCTACATCACCCTTGGCTAGTGCTCGCACGTCGTCCAGCGCCTGTAAATGATTACAAAGGTGAGAACCACATCCGGTATCAAATACCCAAGTAGAAGTGCAAGCATAGTTAATATCTATCATATAGAGAGAGGAGACGATTATACCAGACGGTGTCACACATCCGTCCTTCTTATCCAGCAAATACTTGGGACAATTGCGTTTCCAATGTCCATTGCTTTTACAATAAAAGCATTCGGCGTCGTCTTGCTTCTTGCCCTTAGCCGTGGCATTGTTATACACTATAGCTTTGCCCTTTCCTTTCCCATACTTCTTATGTTGGGCCTTAGCTTTGCCCTTTCCCTTTTGAAACCCTTGGCTTAAGTTCTTCAACTTCATTGAAAGAAAATCCCTTTTCTCACTCCCACTAGCCTCCATATCCCTTTCGACTTGGGTAAGGAGGGCATGGAGCTCATGAAAGCTCTTGTCCATGCCATGCATGTTATAGTTCGCCCTAGTTTGGGCGAACTTGGGAGGAAGTGAGTGAAGGATGCGACAACCGCTAGCTTCTTTGGAATCTTAAGCCCTACACACTCTAGGGTGTCCACATGCTCAACCATCTTGAGCACGTGTGGGCCCACTTTTTGGCCCTTGTCTAACTTGGCTTCAAAAAGCCATTTCATAGCATTGTATTGGCGTATGTCGGGTGATTGAGAAAACGCCAAGGTCACCCTCGAGAATATCTCATATGCTCCTAGGGTGATGTATTGTTGCTTAAGACTTGAGGACATTGACCATATCAAGACCATCTTGACATCATTTACTACTTTCAAGTACTCCTCATAGGCGGCCTTGGCCGCATTAGTGGCCCTTGGTCCGCGTTCATTGGGAGGGGTTTCAGTTAAGTAGCGCAAGACGTTATCCGATAACGCCGCGCTCTTAATCTTTTGCTCCCACTCGACGAAATTAGATCCATCGTCCTTTAAGATGCATTTGTCCATTACGGACCTTAGCCATGAGTAGTTGCCAAGTTGAACGGTATTGTTGTTATTGTTTGCCATTTGCGAATTAAATTACTACAACAAAATCAGGAAATATTAACATTCAATGTCTTAAACAATTTTTACTTGTAAAAACAATTTAAACAAGTCACTCATAGAATGACCCCTCACAAAATTATATAAGTTATTCCGAGACCCGCATTTTAGATAAAAATGAACATGTTATGCCACCTTTATGTAATAAACGGTAAGTCAACGTTTTAACTAATTCTACTCCTAGAACTCTCGGTCGACGGATTTCATCTAAACCCGTCTCCTAGTCCCGAGATAATGCTTATCCCGTTGAGACTAACCCAATTTAGGCATGTGATCGCATCACCCTACTTACCCGAGGTAAAAAGGTCCAAGTTGTGGTTGTCCTAATGAACACGGGATTCATAGGTGCTTTAATTGGTAAGGGTTAATATCAATTTATTTTAAGTTGTATGAGAGGTCTTGCCAGTTTAGTTATTAATTCCCTATAAGTGAACTAAGTCGGCGAATTTTAAATAACGTTGAATTGACAATCGAGAAATAAAAATGCATGTTGGCGATTTTGGCATGAGCGGAAAAAATAAGCAATCAATTAACAAATAATAAATCCTAGTATGGTCACCTAGCTAATATTATTAACTAGATGATTACAAAAACGGAAACCAACTCCTTGGTCCCTTGCCTCATCATCGAATACACTCCAAAATGGCACCGTCTTTAGGAACATCGACTTCGGGAATCTCCGTCTTGATAATAAATAATTACAAATATACAAATGAATACATAGAAAAATCATATTATACATTTGATCTATAAAATGAAACTATTAATTATTACAAACCGACGATACGAGATCGCAATAAATTACAACCGAATCGGTATTCCCTTACATTACGGGTAATACCGATTAAAAGTAATCTAGGCCATACTAGGTACAACTTGCTTTAAAAATAAATAAATGACTTTCATTCATTCTGTGACACCCTCAAATTTGCGGAAAGAAAAAAAATAATTTAAATACATAATGAAGGTGTCTGAAATAAAAAGGTCATTACAAAACGAAAATACTATTATACAAAATAAATCTACAAGACGGGAGACATATCTCCCGTATAAATACGGAAATAAAAGTGTGTACAATAATATACAAACTATGAACCGAATATAGGTCCAAGGTAAAAAACTTCGCTCGCTAGCTCGTCCATGTACCCCAAATATGCAACACCACCTGTTCGACCGCATTAAATATAAACACGGAAGCCACAGTCAGTGGGGAGTAACTCCGAGTCCTCCAGCCACGAAATGTCGAGTTTGATGAAACATGAATAACATAAAAGCAATGTATATGGAAAATACAAAACTTAAACATATATGATATGCTTTTCATGGTATGAAACAGATAACTAACAAATAACCTAGCATGTGAAAGCTATCATGTGAGACCGATAATAAACTATAACTCGAGGTAGGGAAGCTGGTATGCTAGCTCAGAGGTTCCTCTCAGAAACATGGCCATGATACACTCAAACCCTAATCAACATGTAATCATGTGAATCAGTTAACAACCGGTAATCCAAACTCTATCAATCCTAGCCGGCTTGCATCTCACCTTCTAGAACTCAAAGAATCATACAAACATGAAAGACCAATACTTCTACAAACAGGCATAAGTTCTTAGAACCGTCAATAGTCGACTTCTGTAACTCGAGGCTATACCACAAGGTAGGAAAACATCCTAGTCCTAGACTGATCAGACCTAGCGACAACAGCTAACCCATTCCCTGTCTCATTACATAACCGTACATGAGAAACTCTGCTAGGCGACCCCCTACGCAGAGATGGCTAGTACTTAAGCTGGCTCCCTTCCCAAAGCGGAACTCTTAGGATGCCATGCCCCGACTTGGAGATAAGCCCCCCAGGCCGTGACACAAAAGCTATCAAGCAGTGAACTATATACTCGTTAAAGATAGTACGGCCCTATCAATGTCATGGTCCAAGATACTCATTTAGAATTAGAATGGTCAAGACGCCATATACTCATAATTCTCTCTGGGTACTTAGTCAACACGACACCAACCATATAATCAAACAGTCACGGGAAAACATCCTATCATGGAGAATTGCCATATCAAT
>JAIUZE010007116.1:0-66360 GCA_022085475.1 Heliosperma pusillum | reverse complement strand
GATTACCGGATGTTAACTGCTTCACATGATATCTTGTATGATTAGGGTTTGAGTGTATCATGGCCATGTTAAAGGTAACCTCTGAGCTAGCATACCAGCTTCCCTACCTCGTATTATAGATTGTTAACGGATTCACATGATAGCTTTCATATGCTAGGTTACATGTTAGTTATTTGTTTCATAACATGAAAAGCATATCATATATGTTAAGTTTTGTATTTTCCATATACATTTCTTTTATGTTATTCATGTTTTATTAAACTCGACATTTCGTGGCTGGGAGAACTCGGAGTTACTCCCCACTGACTGTGGCTTCCGTGTTTATCTTTAATGCGGTTGGCAGGTTTGTGATGCATACATTGGGTACATTGACGAGCTAGCGAGCGAAGTATTTACCTTGGACCTATATTCGGTTCTTTAGGATTGTATATTATACACTCTTTTATTTCGTATTTATACGGGAGATATGTCTCCCGTTTTGGATAATTTTTATGTATAATATTATTTCCTTTTTGGTTATGAACCGTTTTCTTTAAGACACCTTTGTTATGATGAATATATTTAATAGTAGGTTCCGGTTTTAAAAATTTACCGATTTTCACTAAAGTGAACCTATTAGAAATGTATTCTCATCTTTTATTTATTTTAATTATTTTTTTCCTTTCCGCTAATTTGAGGGTGTCACAGTGTCAATCAAACTCCTTCGAAAGATATTCGCCACCACGATCCGAACGTAGTGCTTTAATCTTTCTATTCAGCTGGTTTTCAACCTTATTCTGGAATTCCTTGAACTTGTCAAAGGACTCACTTTTATGCTTCATTAAGTAGACATAACCATATCTACTCAAATCGTCCGTGAAAGTGATAAAATATCTATAGCCCATCTCTAGCGGTGTTGACCATAGTCCCACACATCGTATGTCTGGATCCTAATAGTTCACAGCGCGCATTCCCAACTCTTGAAGGAAGTCGGGGTCATTTTGCCTATGAGACATGATCACACGTGCCCATAAAGCATTTCATGTCAAATGGGCGGATAGTCCATTATCACTGAGCTTCTCACCCGCGTTTTTCATTATGTGTCCCATTACGGCAATGCATAAATAGGTTTGATCTTGTCACCAACCTTTGCTTTCTTACTGCTCACATGCAATATTTCTGTGGTTTGATCTAAAACATAAATCCCATTCATGGAAACTGCTTTACCATAAATCATTTCGTTTAAAGAGAAAATACAGCTATTATCCTTTATTACAAACGAAAAGCCGTCCTTATCAAGTACGGAAACTGAAATAATGTTTTTAGATAAACTGGGTACATAGTAACAGTTATTCCGAAATAACTCAAATCCACTCGGGAGTTGGATTACATATGTTCCCACTGAAACGGCAGCTACTCTTGCTCCATTCCCCACTCGCAGGTCCACATCACCCTTTGCGAGAGTTGTGATGTTTCTTAGGCCCTGCAAATGATTGCACAGATGAGAACCACAACCAGTATCTAGTACCCAAGTTCCGAAACTTGCATGGTTGATCTCAATCATATGAATAAAATAAGAAAACATACCAACAGGAGATACGCGACTCGCTTTAATGTCCTCTCGGTACACGAGGCAATTCCTCCTCCAATGCCCAAACTTGTGGCAATGGTGGCACTCCACGTTACCTTCATCACTCTTTGTCTTGCCTTGTGAGCTACTGCTAGACTCACCAGGCCCACTCTTGCCTTGCCCTGGCTTTTTGAATTTCGGCTTCCCTACAGCTAGGTTAGCCTTAGCCTTGCCCTTACCATTGCCCTTGTTGCCAATCATGAGAACGTCCTGTTTCAGACTCCCACTCAATTTCAGATCACTCTCTGTCTGTACAAGGAGTGAGTTGAGTTGATGAAGACTCTTCTGCATATCATTCATATAGTAATTTGCCCTGAAAAGGGCAAAACCATCATGAAGTGAATGAAGAACGCGGTCTATGACGATCTTCTCATCGATTTTGCAACCAAGTGCCTCCAGTTTCTCGACATTCTCAATCATCTCAAGAATGTGTGGGCTAACTGCTTGGCCCTTCTGGAGTTTCGCTTCAAAGAAGCGACAGGTATGCTCATAGCTAACGATCCTCGGAGTTTTCGAGAACTCGTTAGAGAGCGTGGTGAAAATCTTGTTTGCACCTTGGGCAATGAATCGCCTTTGAAAATTTGATTCCATTGAAAAGATGAGTACGTTCTTTATCGCACCCGCCTCCATTACGAAATCACTATAGGCAAGTGATTCATTTGCTCTTGCATTGGGGCTTGGGTTTGGCGGTAAGGGCTCAGTCAAGTACTTGAGCTTACCGTCAGCAATGGCAGCATTCCGTAATGCCGCCTCCCAGTCCGCAAAGTTGGACCCGTTATTCTTCAGTCGCGTTGACTGATTCATAGTGTCCATGAACATCTTAAGCCAGGACTCACGTCCGAGCGTGGCACTTGGCATTGGGTCATCAGTATGGCCAGCCATTTGTTATTAGCAGTTATATCTGAATATATTACTGTGAAAAAAAATAAATATGATAAGTTTCATCGTTTTAAAATTTGAGTCTAATGAAAAATAGTTTAATTCGATGACTCGTGCATTTATACAATTGACCTCCCTCAAGAATTATATAAATGATCCCAAGACTCAATTTCTGTAAATTGATAAGCCAACCTCTTGGCTAATTCTACTTTTAGAATTCCTGGTCGATAAATTTCTGTAAATTCTATCTTTAGTCCATCATTATCACGAGATATTACTCGTACTATAATGTTGAGATAAAATAGGTCAACACTCACTACTTACCCAATGTAGAAGGGGTCATATTATGACTTCCGACGAAGAAGGGGCTCATAGTAGGTTTCCCTATAAAGACTAGTCTCAATTTTAATTTATAGGGGAAGGTCCATCATCTTAACTTAAATTCATTTTAAGTGAACGAATGTCTAGCAACTCGAAAATCATTTAACTAAGGTGATGGCCCTAAAAGCGAGTGACATCTGTATGTCCATGATTAAAATATTCAACCTATATGAATCATTTTACATGCATTTTATTAGGTGGTTTGGTTTAGGCGGAATATGATGCAATTATCTATTATGTGAAGGAAAGGAAAAACGAGAATGAAAATTGTAAAAAGAAAAACATGTCCTAGTGTGGCCTATCCTACCAAAAAGAATAAAATACAACTCGGAATCCAACAGATTGGACCCTCGAAGCTTGACTTTATCACCCTTCTTGGTCCATGCAGCGGGAGTGAGCTCCAATCTCCGTCTTTAGTCTTCTTTGAAATTACAACAAATAAAATTACATAGATCCTATTTATTACAAACTAATTTCAAAACCCAAAACTAAAAATAATGGAGATTCGAGATCTCAAAATACAACCAAGACTATGTTACCATCATTACGGTAACACAATCTACTAAGGCCACACTAAGTTACAACTGATTGTAAAATACGTTAAAAAAATTCATTCCACCAATCCAAACACATTATAAAAGCATCAACTAAAATAAAACAGCAAGACATAATACAGTTATTACGATGTTTTATTATCCAAACCACCATTCCAACATAGATTATAATTATGTGGTAATTCTGTAATTACCCACATCAATTACAATCCCGATTCATTTTATTGATAAAATGAACTATCCTAAACATTTCAAACTGTTTTAAAATGTAAGATATTAAGCATATGTGAACCGTTTCACATTAATTATACAAAATCCGAATGATGTACAATTAAAGGCCAAAAACATGAACGCGAAAAACAGAATTTTTTAGCATAAGGATTTTCGGCAAAATTTTTTAAAGCAAAACGGTCCTTATCGACAAAATAGGGAAAAATTAATATCCTTTCAAATGATAAACTCATTCAACATCATTTCCATTTTCATTTTAATCTAATCTTTATTAAATTAAAACATCTACAAATCTATTGTATGTTATTTTAACAGATTAAAATAACAAAATAAATCTAAATGAAAACGAATACGAAAGGAAATACGATTCTGTAAAGTACTCGATCGAGAAGAAATTAAACAATAAAGTCTCTCGATTGACTAATTCTTCCTAGTCGACAAACAGGGACCTCGGTCAAATATAAACATCACTCAATCGAGACACTAAAGTCCTCGATCGAGCAAGCATTCCCTTCGATCGACCAAAACATTTGAGAAATATGCTCGATCGAGCAAATACAATTACTCGATCGACCAAAAGGATTTGAAAACGGCTCGATCGAGCAAACAAACCCCTCGATCGAGTCAAACACTAACAAAACCTGCTCGATCGAGACACTAAAGTCCTCGATCGAGACAAACATACAGCGGAATAAACTTTTTCGGTTTATGAAATCAAATTAAAACAATTTCGTGGCCTATGCTCTGATACCACTTGTGGGAAATCGGTATTACCACAATACAATTATTATAGGATTTTAACGAAAAGTAATAATTTGATAATGCTAGTCATAAACGAAAACATGAATAAGAGTAGAGATTTAGAAATCAACCTCCGGTCCTAGCAATTGGCGTAAAGAACAGAGATATCAAAGTAGATATCCTCCTAATCGTTGCACCCAAGATTGTATGAGATATGCCCTTGAATTGCTAGAAGTTTTCAAAAGTTACTGTTAACCTTTTGTTTTTTGTGTTTTGTGAAAAAGGTACTGTTAACTTTTCTTTTCTGTGATCTGTTTTGAGATGGATCCTACTGTGAGAATGCAATTAGGTTTTTATAATTTTCTTCACCCTTGCCTTTTTCTCACGGCACATTTTGGGGTTTAATATGAGGAGATTTGGTCTCCTCAAAATAACTACCCATTGATTAAAAACCGAGTGTATCTGGATACATTCGTTTTTGGTCATTTTAGCTTCGAATATAATGTAATATCTTATAATCGTCGTTTTACATGGACCGACATTATAATACATCATTAATTATAACAGTTAGTGCAATAACAGAGGTAGCCAAGGGAATGAGAGTACAAAGCACATAACAAAATAGTGCTCAAACCGTATCATTTGTAAAAACCGACTCAAAGTGGGACATATCAAAAACCGTCACAAAACATGAGAATATGGCATTATATAAATGTAAATATGATAAACATGAATCAATAAATGATACATAAGCATTAGACCAAGTTTAAGAAGCATAATAAATAAGAAACATAGATACCTCTCCAAAACAACAAGTTTGGAAACTAACTAAAACAAGGGTTCACTTCAAACTGTCATAACTAGAGTTCTAGATATTTAAATAAAGAAATTGCAAGTCTAGGTGATACCTTATCTTCTTACGGTTCCAACGGTATGTCACAAGCCCAAAACAAGCAAGTAACGAAGGAGATATGATCATTTTACGAAAAGGGGTCAGTGCAGTGAAACTGCAAAAGTCACGACCGTGACTTGTATTTCACGCCCGTGAAATGAGTTTCACGACCGTGACTTACATTTCACGCCCGTGAAACACTCTGTTACGCAAGGGTAAAAGATCAGCCACTATTTCACGCCCGTGACTTGAGTCTCACGACCGTGACTTGGGTCTAGACAACTCCAATTTGTTCTAAACTCAACCATCATCAACTATTATCATAAATCATCACTTCTCATATCAATTTTCATATAAATTCTCAACAAACAACATCCATCATCAATAATAAAATCCCTAAGCATACTAACCATAATCTAAATACAATTACTAGCCTAGAAATCACATAAAACACGTAAATGATATCGAGTAACCCTTCACCGTTACCTTTTCGCGTCTTTAATCGATTTCTAAACCTTCCTAGTCTCCACCTACATATAATTAGATAATAAAAGATGAATATCATTCACCTTGAGAAAGACGGATAATTTAAAAAGCGAGAAAGATGGTAATTTTATTATCAATACGGATAGAGGAAGATAAGAGGGGAAGAATGAGACGAACTTACGAGAATTTGAGCAAGAAACGATTGAGATATGATGATTCAAAGATGGATCAAAATGGAGGCAAGGGTTTTGGTTGGTTTCTTAGTGATGAAGTAAGAATTGAGTTGTGTGAATAAAAATAGGTTATGAGGGAGTATGAGATGTATAAGGGAAAAAGTCAACAAAAGTCAAAGTCGCCTTAAGACGGGATTCCCATGGAATCTCGCGGAAATTCCGAATACGAACTCGGAAATTCTAAATTCGACTCGGAAAATTAAATTTACGATTAAAACTAAATTTCACTGAAAAGTATCAGTAAAATATTTTTACTAGAAAAATAGGGTACATTTGCGGGTGTTACACCCTATCAGATTTTGGATCGGGTTGGAGAGGTGGCTTACCGTTGGGTGTTCCATAATGTGTTCCATGTCCCTATGAGACTTTGGATCGAGTCCATAATGTTTTACATGTCTCTCAGTTGCGAAAGTATGTGAGTGATCCGACATATGTCCTAGAGGCTGAGACCATAGACCTTGATGAGGCTCTCACTTATTTCGGAGTGCCAAAAGAGATCTAGGACCAGAAGATGCGGACGACCAGAATTGGGGTGACGACGCTAATCAAGGTATTATGGTCCAACCATAACGTGAAAGAAGCAACTTGGGAGCCTGAAGCTGCTATGCAAGAGCGATACCCGCATATATTTGAGGAGGTATGTGTAAGTTCATAGACCCTAATTAGACTCCTCTAATTAGTTACTAAATTACTTGTTAATTTAGTGTTTAATAAAGATCTAAGTAACATGCATGCAAATTAAAATGCATAATAAAAAGTAAGAAGAAATTTCCTTACATTGGGAAATTTCGGTTTATATGGGCACAACAAGAAACACCTTTCTTGTTGTTCTTGTGCTAGAAAGAAATAGATGATCCTCCTTGTAATCTTCAAACTAGAAGACCTCCTTTTAGATGCACCCAAGAGAGAACCCAAACTTATCACTTAGTTTTTGACTAGAAAACACAAGTGAAAAGATGAACTAATATTAGATTTTATTACTACTCTAGTAATACGAAAATATTAGTATTTGAGAGGTTTTTAGAGAGATGAGGATTTTAGTGAGATAAGCACAAAATAAGAATGAACAAGCAACCACAAAATGAACAACAAAGTTGTCCTTTTAAGGACACTATGGTCCGGCCATCATAGCCTATGTGGCCTCTTATTTTTGCTTAAAATAATCCCATGCAAATTGGTTGAGTGTAGATGTGAGTAAGGTTATGATCATGTGTCATAAACATGACATGATAACAAGATGTAGTGTAATACAAGAAACAACAATCATCATGTTGTACACTACCAATTTTCGGCACCCACTAGTGTCATGTGGTCCATTTTGATTTTTGATATTTGTCCCACAAATACTTATAATCATATGTTTAATTATCTTGTATAATTAAGGATTAATTTGATCATATAACAATTTTATGACTCAAATTAATAAATAATATACACTTAACTTTTAAGTGATATTTTATCATTATATCAATATATAATGGGTCCCACAATGCCTAGTTAGTTTATTTTACAACTCCTTGTAAATATAATTAACTAATCACCTCTACCTCAAAGTATATGCATAACCTCAACTAATTTAATGAATTAACTATTAATCATTAAATTAAATCTTATTTAATCGTATTAAAATAAGACGTAAAATTTCATTCAGTCAATTATCGTATAATTGACTAATAAACTATCCGGAATGAGTTCGTAACTCAATTTCCAATAATTAACTCTCGTAACTAAACATATATCAAATATATATATATAAAGTACTAATTAATATGTATCGTATACAAATAATTAGATTTCTGTTTGGGTCTCATCCTATAGGTGTGACCGAAAGGGGTCAGTTGATTACCGCCGTCATACGACAATAACGTCTAACTCTAGTCAGCTGACCGTTATCGATTTACGTTAATCAACTGACGTGGAGTATCAAAATACTAGTCATCCCACTAATATTCCAAAATGAGATTTATAATATAAATGCACTATTGTGGAGGACACTTGCTCCAACAATCTCCCACTTGTCCGATACAAGTTGTGCATGTAGCCACACTATTGCGGAGGACTCCTACTCCCACAATATCTCCCACTTGTCTCGACAAGTTGTGTGCTACCAATTCTCTTGTCACTTTTGCGTCACATCCTCCCACTCATCGCAAGGTGTCTTTCAGGTCGCACTTGCGATTGGAAAAATAAATTGAGTGGTTTTCTCGATCTGGAGAGTAACTGTCTGACCGGAAAATCTACCATAGATCTCTTCCGAGCGTGGCCACGCATTTCCAGTCACTACTCCTCGAGTGGCCCGAAGATGTTAATACCCAACGTGGGTGGACAATTCCTGTTGACCCAACTTACACTGTATAATGCAAATCACCATGACCCAGTAGATGCCCATCGGCCTCCTTTCACGGCACGACCTAGGACAAAAACCAAAGTCAATCGGAAATTACACTGACTCAGGTAAATGGTCGCCAGTCTAAAGAATCGACTCATAGGAATATAATAGAAATCCCCGCCACGACCAGGCTTCAACAATTTTGATAAGGGACTCTATCATGGTCACTGTCCGACAGAGTGTCTCTACAGTCTGTCTATGTAAACGATCAGTCATCTCCATGACTCCATGGTGCTGAACCAACCATCGATCGACTTACAATCTAGTCATTGCGAGACGTCACCTTATGCAAATGACTAGGGACGATTACTAAGTTCATCATGTTCACTTGAATTGAGTTCAACCTTTCTTATAACCAATTCGGATAAAACAAAGTAATAAAATTTAGTCAATACTAAATAAAAGAGCTCATATAAAACTCGAACAATGAATGCAATTATCATATATGTAAACATTGATACAACATTCAATTATTACATATCACATAATCTAGAGGAATTCAGGAACTCGTCTTAATCCCATCGAGACGACATGACTGTCATGTTTAGCCTTTGTAAGAGGCTTGGTTAGAGGATCAGCGATGTTATCGTCTGTCCCAACCTTACATACATCTATTTCCTTCCTCTCCACGTAATCTCTAATTACATGGTATTTCCTAAGTACATGTCTAGACTTGTTACTAGACTTGGGCTCCTTTGCTTGAAAGATAGCCCCACTGTTATCACAATACATCGTGATGGGATCTGTGGCAGTAGGGACTACTCCTAGTCCTTCCAAGAACTGCCGAATCCACACAGCTTCCTTTGCAGCCTCTGATGCCGCGAGGTACTCAGCTTCTGTTGTAGAATCCGCAGTCACGCTTTGCTTGAAGCTCTTCCAGCAAACGGCTCCTCCATTCAACATAAAGACATAGCCGGATTGGGATTTTAAATCATCCCTATCAGTTTGGAAACTAGCGTCCGTGTAACCCTTTACACGCAACTCAGTCTCTCCTCCAAACACCAAGAACGAATCTTTAGTCCTTCGTAAGTACTTAAGGATGTTCTTTACGGCTATCCAGTGACTCTCACCTGGATTGGCTTGATAACGACTCGTCATGCTCAAAGCATAGGCGACGTCAGGGCGAGTGCACATCATAGCATACATGATTGACCCAACTGCTGAAGCATAAGGGATCAACTTCATGCGTTCAATCTCCTCGGTGACGGTAGGACTCTGGGATTTACTCAGAGTGATACCATGACCTATTGGAAGAAAGCCTCTCTTAGAGTCTTTCATTTTGAACCGATCAAGAATCTTATCTATATAAGCTTCTTGACTTAATGCTAGTATCCTCTTGGATCTATCTCTATAGATCCGGATACCCAAAATGCGTTGTGCCTCTCCCAAATCCTTCATCTGGAAATGTTTCCCAAGCCACTCCTTGGTAGAAGTAAGCATTGGTATGTCATTCCCAATGAGAAGTATGTCATCCACATACAAGATAAGGAAAGTAACTTTGCTCCCACTAAACTTCATGTATAAACATGGTTCCTCGACACTTCGAGTGAATCCGTTTTGTTTAATTACATGATCGAAGCGATGATTCCAACTCCTTGATGCTTGCTTAAGACCATAAATGGATCTCTTAAGTTTGCATACCTTCTTAGGGTTGGATTTATCCTCAAAACCTTCAGGTTGTGTCATGTACACTTCCTCATCTAGAATCCCATTCAAGAAGGCGGTTTTGACATCCATTTGCCAAATTTCATAGTTATAAAATGCGGCAACCGCTAAGAGAATCCTAATGGATCGAAGCATAGCGACTGGGGCAAAAGTTTCGTCATAGTGTAAACCATGAACTTGAGTGAAGCCTTTTGCCACCAATCTAGCTTTGTAGACATCAATATGTCCATCTATGCCATTCTTGATCTTGTAGATCCACTTGCACTGAAGAGGTCGTACCTTCTCAGGTAAGTCTACCAAGTCCCATACTTGATTTTCGTACATAGAATCCATTTCGGATTGCATGGCCTCAAGCCAATGCGTGGAGTTGGGACTAGAAACGGCCGACTTGTAGGTTGTGGGTTCATCACTTTCAAAAAGTAATAAATCACCATCTCCCTCGATACATCCAAGGTAACGATCAGGTTGAAAACTAATTCTACCTGTCCTTCTAGGGACAATAACCGTTTCAGACGAGGAGGGAACGTTTTCCTCCACTTCATTTTCGGTTTGTGGCTCTCGAACTTCGTCAAGTTCGAATTTTCTCCCACTCTGCCTTTTAGAAACGAAATCGCTTTCTAGAAAGACAGCATCACGAGACACAAACACTTTGTCCTCATGACGGTTGTAGAAGTAATATCCACGAGTCTCCTTAGGATATCCTACAAAATAACATTTGTCGGATCTGGGTGCGAGCTTGTCATTAGACTTCTCATGAACAAACGCCTCGCAACCCCAAATTTTCATAAACGACAAATAAGGAACCTTTCCTTTCCATATCTCATATGGAGTTTTATTGGCTGCTTTAGTCGGACTACGATTTAGTGAAAATATTGCGGTTAAGATGGCAAATCCCCAAAACGAGTCAGGAAGCTCTGTAAGACTCATCATCGACCGAACCATATCTAATAAAGTTCGGTTTCTCCTTTCAGACACACCATTTAATTGAGGTGTTCCAGGAGGAGTCCATTGTGATACTATACCACAATCTTTTAGGTGTGAATCAAATTCATAATTTAGATATTCACCACCACGATCGGATCGTAGGGTTTTTATCTTCTTATTCAATTGGTTTTCCACTTCATGTTGAAACTCTTTGAACTTTTCAAAGGCTTCACTCTTATGCCTCATTAAGTAGACGTATCCATATCTACTCAAATCGTCGGTAAAAGTAATGAAGTACTTGTAACCACCTCTAGCTTGGAGAGTCATTGGGCCACATACATCGGTATGTATAAGGCCTAATACTTCACTTGCTCGTGTCCCTTTTCCCGTAAAAGGAGCACGAGTCATCTTGCCCAAAAGACAAGATTCGCATTCACCATAAGATTCGTAATCAAATGGTTTGAGAAGTTTCGTTGAAACAAGTCTCTTTATGCGTCGTTCGTTTATATGACCTAAACGACAATGCCAAAGGTATGATTGATTAGGTTCACCTAATTTGAGCTTCTTGCTTTCGATATGATATATTTCATTAACATTATCAAGAACATAAATGCCTCCAATAGAGATGGCTTTACCATAAAACACATCATTAAAAGAAAATGAACAACTATTGTTCTTGATTACAAAAGAGAAACCCTCCGCATCAAGTACGGAAATGGAGATAATGTTCTTAGTCAAGGAGGGTACAAAATAACAATTATTTAAATACAACTCAAGACCACTAGCTAAGGTTAATACATAAGTTCCTACGGAGACGGCGGCAACTCTTGCTCCATTCCCCATTCGTAGGTCCACATCACCCTTGGCTAGTGCTCGCACGTCCTTCAGCCCCTGCAAGTGATTACAAAGGTGAGAACCACATCCAGTATCAAATACCCAAGTGGAAGTGCAAGCATAGTTAATATCTATCATATAGAGAGAAGAGAGGATTATACCTGACGGTGTCACACATCCGTCCTTCTTATCCTGCAAATACTTGGGACAATTGCGTTTCCAATGTCCCTTGCCTTTACAATAAAAGCATTCGGCCTCGGCGTGCTTCTTGCCCTTAGCCTTGGCATTGCCATTCATAATAGCTTTGCCCTTTCCCTTTCCATGCTTCTTAAATTGGGCTTTGGCTTTTCCCTTCCCCTTTTGAACCCCTAGCTTCAAGTTCTTCAATCTCATTGTAAGAACATCCTTTTGCTCACTCCCACTTGCTTCCATATCCCTTTCGACTTGGGTAAGGAGAGCATGGAGCTCGTGAAAGCTCTTATCCATGCCATGCATGTTATAGTTTGCCCTAGTTTGGGCAAACTTGGGAGGAAGTGAGTGAAGGATGCGGCCAACCGCTAGCTTCTTAGGAATTTTGACCCCTAGACGATCTAGAGTGTCAACATGTTCCACCATCTTAAGCACATGTGGGCCAACCTTTTGGCCCTTCTCTAGCTTGGCTTCAAAAAGCCTAGTCATAGCATTGTATTGGCGAATCTCGGGTGATTGAGAAAAAGCCAATGTCACCCTAGAGAATATCTCATATGCTCCAAGGGTGATGTATTGTTGCTTAAGGCTTGAGGACATCGACCAAATCAAGACCATCTTGACGTCGTTTGCTACCTTAAGGTATTCCTCATAGGCGGCTTTGGCCGCATTAGTGGCCCTTGGGCCGGGTTCATTTGGAGGTGCCTCGGTCAAGTAGCGCAAAACGTTATCCGATAACGCCGCACTCTTGATCGTTTGCTCCCACTCGACGAAATTAGTTCCATCGTCTTTTAAGATGCATTTGTCCATAACGGACCTTAGCCATGAGTCTTTTCCTAGTTGAACGGTGTTGTTATTGTTTGCCATTGCGAATTATGAATAACTACAACAAAATTAGGAAATATTAACATTCATTGTTTTAATCAATTTTACTTGTATAACCAATTTAAACAAGTCACTCATATAATGACCCCTCACGAAATTATATAAGCGATTCCGAGACCCGCATTTTAGACAAAAGAACATGTTATGCAACTTTTATGTAAAAGACGGTAAGTCAACTTTTGACTAATTCTACTCCTAGAACTCTCGGTCGACGGATTTCAACTAAACCCATCTCCTAGTCCCAAGATAACGCTTATCTTGTTGAGTCCAACCCAATTTAGGCGTGTGATCGTATCACCCTACTTACCCGAGGTAAAAAGGTCCACGTTGTGGTTGTCCTAATGAACACGGGGTTCATAGGTGCTTCAATTGGTAAGGCTAAATCTCAATTCCTTTTTAAGTTATGTGAGAGGTCTTGCCAATTTTAGTTATTAATTCCCTATAAGTGAACTAAGTCGGCGAATTTTGAATAACGTTGAATTGACAATCGATAAATAAAATGCATGTTGGTGATTTTGGCATGTGCGGAAAAATAAAGCAAGCAATCAAATTAAATCCTAGTATGGCCACCTAGCTAATCTAATTAACTAGATGATTACAAATCGGAAACCAACTCCTTGGTCCCTTGCCTCTTCATGGAACGCTTTCCAATATGGCACCGTCTTTTGGAACACCGACTTTGGGAATCACCGTCTTCACAATAAATAATTACAAAAATACAAATGAATACATAGCAAATTCCTATTATACATTTGATCTATAAAATGAAATTATTATTATTACAAAACGGCGATACGAAATCGCAATAAATTACAACCAAATCGGTATTCCCTTACATTACGGGTAATACCGATTAAAAATAATCTAGGCCATACTAGGTACAACTTGCAATAAAATAAATAAATGACATTCATTCATTCAACAACATAAATAAAAAATGCTGTAAAATCATGCCAAAATCACCCTCAACACTTGTCATGTTCATTCTAGCTCGGTTTTACGAATTTTATCGATTTTATCTACTAAAAATCAATAATCAACACTTAAATCGTATTTAAGCTCAAACTAATTATCTAAACTGATTTAGAACTCAAAATTAGTCCCCACTAATTTCACTTGTATTTAATTAGTTTGAATTGATCGCATTTGCTATTTAAAGAGGTTTAATCATAACTTTTATGAATTAAACCCAAAATAAAATGAAAAATCATTAAAATTGAAACAAAAAATATTTGTACATACTGGAACACTTCCAGGAACCTCAAGAACAAAAAACATTTGCCCAAAAAATTTGAAATGATTTTATGAACAAATAGCTTTATAAGAATCGGTTTTTATCAAATAAAAACCAACTAAAATAGTAAAATGATGAAACAAATTTTCAAATTTTACCAGGATGATATAAATAATATTATAAAATGTACAAAACATTATCAACTCCAGAAAGTCACGTTTCAATTTTAAGAACAAAATAACTCCTTTAAATTGATTTTTATCCAATAAAAATCAATAACCATGCAATACATGACTAAATGTCACGAAAAATTACATACAATATTTACACCATGCATGTGAGAACATATTAAAAATTTGAGGCCAGATTCAACATGCAACTATTTTTAGTTAACTTTTAACATAAAACCGCATGTTAACTCGGTTTTAAAGGCCATAAATCATAATAAATAGCAAATAATTCGTAAATTCACCAAATTTGACCACAAACATTTTGAGGTCAGTAGGTATGCATGCAAATCAGAAAATTTCGTGAAAACCATTTTTAACATAAATTTTCGATTTTTACTCAAGTTATCGTATAACCCGATTTTAATGCTTAAAATCAACATGCATGCTACAAGCTAGCTCTGATACCACATGAAAGTTCATAGACCCTAATTAGACTCCTCTAATTAGTTACTAAATTACTTGTTAATTTAGTGTTTAATAAAGATCTATGTAACATGCATGCAAATTAAAATGCATAATAAAAAGTAAGAAGAAATTTCCTTACATTGGGAAATTTCGGTTATATGGGCACAACAAGAAACACCTTTCTTGTTGATCTTGTGCTAGAAAGAAATAGATGATCCTCCTTGTAATCTTCAAATTAGAAGACCTCCTTTTAGAAGCACCCAAGAGATAACCCAAACTAATCACTTGGTTTTTGACTAGAAAACACAAGTGAAAAATAAACTAATATTATATTTTATTACTACTCTAGTAATAGGAAAATATTAGTGTTTGAGAGGTTTTAGAGAGATGAAGATTTGTAGTGAGATAAGCAACAAAATAAGAATGAACAAGTGAACAAAATGAACAACAAAGTTGTCCTTTTAAGGACACTATGGTCCGGCCATCATGGCCTATGTGGCCTCTTATTTTTGCTTAAAATAATCCCATGCAAATTGGTTGAGTGTAGATGTGAGTAAGGTTATGATCATGTGTCATAAACATGACATGATAACAAGATGTAGTGTAAACAAGAAACAACAATCATCATGTTGTACACTACCAATTTTCGGCACCCACTAGTGTCATGTGGTCCATTTTGATTTTTGATATTTGTCCCACAAATACTTATAATCATATGATTAATTATCTTGTATAATTAAGAGTTAATTTGATCATATAACAATTATATGACTCAAATTAATAAATAATATACACTTAACTTTTAAGTGATATTTTATCATTATATCAATATATAATGGGTCCCACAATGCCTAGTTAGTTTATTTTACAACTCCTTGTAAATATAATTAACTAATCACCTCTACCTCAAAGTATATGCATAACCTCAACTAATTTAATGAATTAACTATTAATCATTAAATTAAATCTTATTTAACCGTATTAAAATAAGACGTAAAATTTATTCAGTCAATTATCGTATAATTGACTAATAAACTTATCCGGAATGAGTTCGTAACTCAATTTCCAATAATTAACTCTCGTAACTAAACATATATCAAATATATATATAAAGTACTAATTAATATGTATCGTATACAAATAATTAGATTTCTGTTTGGGTCTCATCCTATAGGTGTCACCGAAAGGGGTCAGTTGATTACCGCCGTCATACGACAATAACGTCTAACTCTAGTCAGCTGACCGTTATCGATTTACGTTAATCAACTGACGTGGAGTATCAAAATACTAGTCATCCCACTAATATTCCAAAATGAGATTTATAATATAAATGCACTATTGTGGAGGACACTTGCTCCAACAGTATGTTCAGTTACGGGAACTTAACCTTGTTCTTTAAGGGAGGAAGGAGATATTGCATGTGTTAGAATGTTAGTAGTTAGTGTCTCTTGGTGGGTAGTATGATACATGTGTTGATATGTGTTGTTGTTGTTAGTTTGTGGTTGATACGTCATATATGTTATGTGTTATTGATTGTGTCACATGTTGGCTGTTGGTACATGTTGGTTGTCGTAGGAGTTACTAGGTAGGTTGGATTATAAGTTGAACTTTGAGGATGAAGTTTGTTCTTATGGTGGGAAGACTATAATACTCCGTATTTCTAATTATTTGGCACTCGGCCAAGTAAAGCTTACTTTGAAAAGTAAGTTGGTCTGTCGCTTTAGCAGTATTCTTTTCTTAGGGTACTCGGCCGAGTAATTAGTACTCAACCAAGTACATATGGTACTCGATCGAGTACACCAGTATGAGGATATTTTGCGGACGGTTTGATTAAGGGTTTTAAGAAGAGATTAAGTCACAATTGCAGTTACGTTCTTAACATAAAAACATTATTTCTCTCAAAACTCTCTCAAATATGTCAAGAACAACCATAATCATCCTGTGCCGGATTAGATATCTCATTGCCCTGTCGATTGTGTCGGTAAGTAGTTATACTATGTAAATTCGTTTCAATAATTGAAATCATATTTGAATTCGGGGAAAAAGGGAATATGATTAGTATTGATTCTATGATTAGGAAAGGACTTCATAGAAGAAGAATTCCTATACTTGCTTGTCTTCGTGCGAAACATGCTAATATGGTAGGGTTTCCCTGCTCAGTATTGTTTATGCTAATTAATGTGATGAGATGTTTCTATATGTTATTTGATTGATTATGATGATGGTGATGGAGTTCGACATTAGAGTTTTGTTTGTTACTTTCGTTACTGTGATGGTGATCCGTCGGGAGACAGTTTCACACCCGGAGTTCAACTCTTGTAGTTCTCCCGCTATGAGGGGGATGTGCACATTAATTTCCCGGGTTATCTCTCTGCGGTGAGATGGAATTTAAACGCCAATGGCTGCGGTCTAGGGTTAATTGGTGGTTTTTGCAAATCAGGGATGGTAACCTGAGGCTGCTGAGGTAACTGTTACGGTGGCCCTCCGGTTTTATCCTGCCCTATTGCTTGTCTTTTACATTTGTCGGTATATATTGTTACTGACCCCGTTAATGTTTTTCAAAAGTGTTATGATCCATTGGGGAATGGTGAGCAGGTGATCAACAGGTAAATCCGGAAAGCCGCGCTGGGATGAGGATGAGATCACCATATCGAGTCATAGCTTCCGCTGAGTCTTTAGAGTTAAACTATTCTTTACTTTAATGTTATGTTAAACATTGGGATTTTGGTCTAGACAGTATGCCATCTAGTTTGGGATTGTGTGTTGGAGTTTAAACCATTGATTTAATAAAGTAATGTTTCTTTATTGTGAGTTTTGATATGTACTACCTTTGGAAACCTAGATGGTAGCATTCCGACGTACTAAGGAGGTCTTGTAAGGCTCTTTGGTATTTTGGGGTGTTACAAGCACCACCTGAATCGAGCAGCTCTACCATTTCAACCAATTCAACCGCCGCAACACCAGCGACCAGCAATAGTCCAGTTCGAGATCTTCGTTGCCACCTCCTATGTTACATTAATCGCACTGGAGCACCATTGGATTCGACTCGCACCAGTAGTTAGTGCGACAAACAACCCACGAGCTCCTCCGCAAAATTCAATTGAACCAAAGCCCGACATGCAATGAAACCACCATGACTCACCTTTGCCGTACCGGAAGTAGTTCCAATCCTCAATCGTGTCGCCATAGCTGCTCCTTAATGGTTTGATTGTGATTTGCATTTGATTGATTGAGTTTGAAGTTGAAGTTGAAGTACATAAGGAAGAAAGAAGGAAGCCATTAGTGACTAGATAAAATTAGAGCCGTCGGGTGAAATAACGCCCTGTTTTCGTGGTCTGGAAACCCATCCTGAGTTGTATGATAATTTCTACTTTGATTATTATCATGACGAGTATTACATGTACAATCTTCATCAACATAAGGAATCTAGTTGAACCAAATCTTGGATTATCTCCACAAGCTGGAGGGTTTTGTGGATAAGTCGTCTCTTGGAGGCTTTTGCAGTTTTTCTCCATAAGCCGGAAGTTCTATTGATGCTTCATCTCCAAAGGTTGTAGGCTACTTGATATCCGTCTACACAAGCTTGGGGCTAATTATGTTTCGTCTCCACAAGCTGGAGGCTAGTTTTGGTTACCTCCACAAGGTGGGCGCTATATGGATGCTTCATCTCCACAAGCTGGAGGCTATTTGATTTTTGTCTCCACAGGCTAAGGGTTAACTATGTTTTGTCTCCACAAGCTGGAGCCTAACATTTGTTGTCTCCACAAGTTTGGGGGATATTTGATGTCTTGTTTCCACAAGTTGGGGGTTATTAATACTTTGTCTCCACAAGCTTGGGGTTCTTAATGCTTTGTCTCCACAAGCTAGGGGTTATTTGATGTCTTGTTTCAATGAGCTGGGGGTTATTAATGCTTTGTCTCCTTAAGCTGGGGGTTATTGATGTCTTGTCTCCGCAAGCTGGGGCCATTTATTGTTTCGTATTCATAAGTTGAATACACTTTAAGTGCACAAGTTGGGTCGACTGATGTTTTGTCTCCGCAAGCTGGGGTCATTGGATGTTTCGTGTTCACAAGTTGAATACACTATTTTCTCCAGAAGCTGGAGGCTACGTCGTTTAGTTTCTCACAAGCTAGGGAAAATATTTATTACCTTCTTTGCAAACCGGAGATTGATTTGGTTACATCCTTGCAAGCTGAAGATTCTTTGAATTGTTCGTCTCCGCAAGCCGGAAATCTTTGTTCTTCCTTCTCTGCAAGCCCGAGTTCTACATTGGTTATTTCTCTGCAAGCCAGAGGTTTACATCACTTAATTCTCTACAAGTCAGAAGTTGAAATTGTTTACTTTCTCACAAGCTGGGGATATTTGGATTGGCTCGTTTCCGCTGGCCGAGAATATTTACTCGTCCTTCTCTACAAGCCCGAGGCTTATGTTGGCTAACTTCTCTGCAAGCCATAAATATCCGCAAGCCAGAATCGTTTTGGGTTTTTATCTTCGCAAGCTAGAAATTTATTAAGGTTACCTCTCTGCAAGCCGGAGACCATTTTATTGCTCCTACACAAGCTGAAGGTTTTGCTAGTGTTCAATTATTAGTATTTCGTAGGCCGATGGTGTAATATTGTCTTGTTGCCCCTTTGGAAGCCAAAGTTGATAATTCCTTTGCTGGACGAAGGCGTAGTTTGGTTCGTTGCTCCTTTGCAAGCAGAAGGATATTATACAAGTTTGTTTCGCGACATTTTTGTAAGCCAAAGGTGTACTTTATTCATAACTACTTCGCAGGACGAAGGCACTCTTTAAACTAGGGGGTCTAAAGCCGTCGGCTTCAGAGACCATTGATGAACCCTTAAACTAGGGATTCTAAAATCTAAACATTTTAGACCCATTGCAAAATCAAAATGTATAGGAGGCCCAAAGCAAAGAACTATCGAAGATCAAATAAGCAAATCACAGCCGTATGCAGCTCGACATGACTGAGCTCCAGTGTAAAACCAGCAGAATAACAGTTTTCCTAAGGGAATTTCTATTCAGCAAAATGACAGTAGATAATGGGTATCAAAAACCAAGAAAAGCTAAGATGCCAGCCGGTTGTCGAACTACGATACAGATTTGATTCCGTCACAAACAGATACGTAGGCCATCTTTTGATTTGGAAGGCTCAACCCACCTTATTTTGAAGGTCATGAAATGACGAGGCGTCCAGAATCGATATCTGAAGTATGTCTCTCTATCTTATGGTCGGCGAGCTTCTGTACGCTGGTCTAATGGACCTAAAATGACACGCTGGTCCAAGACTCAGTCAAAGTGGGGGCTCTATAGATATCCGTATCTGTCGAAATTGGAATTTATAATACTCCCGTCAAACACCTAATGATCATAGGACAATATGTAATATCGTCTCAACTCCGTCAATTAAATGGAGATCGTTTTATGATATAAAATGTGATTTTAAATGATTTTTTGTTTAAATAAATTTTAAATGATTTATTTACAGTTTATTTAAAGTTTTAAATTGATTTTTAATAAATATATTTTTAGTTTATTTTAACCCGAAGGGTTTCATTTGTTTTAAAGATCGATTTCGAGCTTCGTTTATTAATCGTTTTCGTTCTTTTTAAATTAAATTTAAAATGAAAGAAATTTACGATTTTTAAATATTTTCTGAACTCAATTTTCTATGCTCGAATTTAAAATTCTGTTCTAAGTTCATATATCGTTTTACATTTTGTTTTAAAACAAAGTTTTAAAAAGAGATGTTAACTCGATTTTGCGACGGTCTTTGAGCCCATATTACTAAGCCTTAATGCGATTACCCATAAAAACCAACACACCCACCATGTAGCCCATACTCCCAGCTACCATCCTTCTAATTTTCGTGCTAAGTGGACCATCCTAGCCCATTCAAAAAATAACCGTCTTAAACCTGCCCACCACCACGCGCACTACTCTTCTTTCCAGCAACTATGTCAAGCCCAAAACCCGCTCAAAACCCCTCCAAATCCGTACCCATTAACCTAAACCATACCCTACTATCCTACTCATATTACCTTACCTTACCCACCAAGAAAACCGCACATACAAACCCTAAACAAGTCGTGGACAACAGCTATACACAAACAACATCCATGACTGCTGCTCCTCTTCAAACCCTATTTGTACCCTCCAAATGCTTCTATATAAGCACAAACTCACACCCATTAACATGATACAAGATCTACCTACTACCTACCAGCAATAACAAGCCAAAACAAACCCTAAATCGCCCCTCAAACTCACGGACAAAACATAGAAGAAATATTTGTTTTGCAAAACAAACAAGTTCTGATAATGCATTCTGTCCTCTTTCCGGAACATCTTTCGGATCGAAAAATCGTTAAGTAACGAAGTCACAAAACGATTTTTAAAACTGTTGCGCAAAATAGTAAAAAAACGGGAAATACAATTACAAAAACCGTCGAAGACGTACTCTCTCTCGATTGAAACTTAGATTTAAAAATCATACAAGACTCCTAGACGGTGTCCCTATCAAGATATAGGTTGAGGGTGCACAAAATCATATCTTTATTCTTTTAATTTTGTTTTATTATTCGTTTTTCAATGCACAAACGATATTAACGTTTGTTTAATGTTGTTTTGCAAAGATCAAGTGAATTCTGTTTATTTGTAAGTCAATTATCAATCCTATTCTATGAATATGGATAGATATAAGACTAACACAAACTCAAATCGATCTTAAACAATAGATTGAATGAGTTATGTTTGCAAACGATAGATGGCCGTTCCCCTCGAGACACATAAGGGCCAAATGCCTTCGCTTCCTTTCCTCTTTGTTTTATTTCTTTTATTTTGTCTATTATTTTATTAATTATCATTGTTAGTTATTGTAGTATGTAATTAAATAAAATCAATCGATAAAAATTAACATAGAATTAATAAATTAGATGAATGTTTAGCTTAAATCTACTTGATTAGAAAAGACGATTACGACTTTAAATTAAATAATTTTGTTATGTTAATGGTGCCTCAATTGAGAGGGTAATATCGAGATAGGAGTATGTGTTCACCCTTCACCTATTAAGCGTATCCCTTGTGCGACTCACCATTAAATGATGTAATTAGTATTCACCTAATGAATTAGATGTTTAGATCACTACTTTACACAATTGTTTGAAAATCAATTCGTTTCCATTTTAAGTTATAATTAATCTTCTTCCTCTTTTACCATCTCGTTAGTATAGGTGTGTGTGCTTACCATCTAACCATTTACAATTGATAACATAGAATTAGTGTTATTTGTGTTCCATTTGATTGTGTAGAACGCAGGATTAGTTCATTGTATTTTATTAAGTCATGCAATTTAATTATGAGTCATAGTTGGTTCATTTGTATACAGATTGAGTTGTAATGTATATATCATTTTTGAGTCGGATTTGTGGCGAGATGTCATGTTTGTTATAGCTTAGTATCCCAAATGGCTCCCCTCTCCTCCAAGTCTTTTTGTTTATTTTATGTTTCAATAAACAATTTCACATGCTAAACAACTTCGACGAAGTAGCATATATGCATTAAACCACCTAGAACTTTCACCCCTTACTCAGAATCAATGGTTTCCGGATGTCCGAATCCATTTGGTCACGAGAGTCATTCAATTGAGTAATTTAGGGAGACAAGTCTCAAAGGTTTAATCACTCGTAATCGATTTGGACATTACTTTCGATGAAAGGTGTAAAGTTTACTTGAACGGTTCCAACTTCCCACAAAACTTGGTAGCAACTCCTATCAGCCTTAATTCGATTCAAGTTAACCCATTAGTTGATATGCTCTGTCGGATCCCCGCGAAGCGATCGCGGGGGTGGTCCACACAAATATAGTAAAATCCCAACACCATGCTTTCCTCAATTCACTTCGAATCCACCCGGAATTCTCGCTCTATTTAAATGAAATAACGCTGAACTTAAAATATTGGTCCACCCAAGATCCTAAATTTTATCCTTAATGCCAACGAATCCATCCAACCCATGCATGATACACTCTAACACTTATATCCTTATAAAATCTTCCAAACGATAATGAACCATTTACAACCTTGAGCATACCGTAATCAAATCTCACGACTTCCTCATACCCATTTAAGTCAAAACATCTAAATCCCCACGAGAAATTACTCCAACAATCAAGCCTCTGGACCAAAATCTAAGATAACAAGGAACCCAACAATAACGACTAATAAATCTCCACTGATTAGACTCTACTTTTAAAGTCCATAAGGCATCAGCTAACGAAACGATAACAATAGAAATACAACATCATTACATATGCCCAACACATAAACACTGCAAGCTCTCAGACTTCGATATTCTAACTAACTCACGGAGGCTCGCATTATAACATGACTGACATAACAGACCACTTTCCGAATGACGCTATTACACAAAACAAGAGACTATACTAACCATGCTAAAGATGTCCTAACTCGACAGAGACATGATACCAATACCACATCTTAGATTACCGACTAACTATACGATTAACGGACAATTATTAACCAAAATAAACTTCACAAGGAATCTAGACCCACACCATTATTACTCATCATTCTCCTTGATAACAAGAAGACAAACGATTGTGGGCAAGACATAAGTTTGATAAAGCTATGAAAGACACTGAAGTGACCAACAACTTTGTTGAGTCTTTCAATAGAAAGATTAGGGAAATTAGAGGATTGCCAATACTTAGTATGCTCGAAGGAATTACAAGAAGAACAATGAAAAACTTACAAAATAAAATGAGGGCAACATTTAAATGGAATACTAAGCTTTGTCCAAGGGTGAACAAACTGGTGCAGTTTAGTTGGGATAATGGGTACTTATGTATCACAGTTGCGGCAGGAAAGAGATTATACGATGTAAAAGATGGTAGTACTATATTTTTCAATGTGAACATTGACAAGGGTACTTGTGATTGTCAGACTTGGTAAAATATAGGGATCCATTATAAGCATGCTGTAAGCGCCATTAGATATCTCACGAAAAACATAAGATATTTGTGCATCCGTATTACACTAAAGATACATATTTACAAACTTATGTGATGTAAGAAAAACATGGGTATACCTTAAGTACATATTTTTATAACAATCTTTAAGTTTCACATTTGTATGACCGTCTTACAGCTTAATATCTCGAAAACTACTGATCATTTTTATCTCAAACCAGTATGATATGAAAGTACGTGGTGTTATCTTTCCAATGAGTAGTCTTACGCTTAATTCGATCAAGTAACGAATGAGATATGCTCATTTCAAGTTAAGCAGTTCATGGTATACATGAGTTACCCAAATGCTCGGAAATCAGAACCTTCAAGGGACTTAGGCTTGTGCTTGCAGCATGGCAAAGAACCTAACTGATACTCAATATTATGCTTGATATTTACTTCTTTTAGAAAAAGCAAATAATCTCCAACATGGCTGGAGTATCATGCCAAAATGGATTGTAGGAGGAGCTGTTTAATTTAGTACCGTATTGCTATAATTTGTTACCATAGTTAGCTTATTACCATCTTTACTTTTCATCTATTTAAACTAAGTTGAAATGAATGATATCGGAGAATATGAATTTTGAAGTTGAAATAAACAAAAACCGTTGCAAGCTTTTGATCGTTCCTGATGAGTTTGTGTACAAAATCTGATATTGTACTTCGAATTGGCAATTGAGGACTGGGCTCCAATCTCTTCGTTTTTAGAACCGGGTTCGAGGTAGAACTACGGACTAAATATCCTTTCATTTTCACTTGTTTCATTGTTAAGTTGCTGCTGTTTCGTTACTAAAACAAAAATAAAAAAACATACTGTTCATTTCGCTTCTGCATATACTTTAATGGGTCTTATTTTCCATCATTATGCAGGAATAATTCATCTGATACCCGACTCAATAATGTGGGTTGAAGATAATTTACCTATCTAAAACCTCCTCAGCTTACTAGAAGAGCTGGCAGGACTCGTACAAAAGGCGTACAGAAATAAGGGAGCAACCAACAAGTAAAAGGTCTACACAGGTTAGATGCTCTACATGTAAATGTTTGGACATAACAAAAGAGGTTGTCAAGGCGGTGATACAAAGAAGCAGAAGACACAACACCAAAATGAAAGACGGGGGAAAAAACGAAAAGAACTCCTTCTCAGTTATCGTCACAGTCTATAGACTGCCTTACTCAAGAACATCAAGTCACCGAAAAACATTATCTTTAGCACTGATTGTTGTGGCTGATGAGGGTATATTTTTTGTTTTTTGGAGAATTGATTCAACACAAATGTAAAGATTCGATGTCAAGATTTATATATTTTTGGACATATAATTTAGCAATATGTGAGGAGTAGCACAATGTGCGCACATATTGTTTTTCTTTCAATTTAGTACTTTTAGACATGTTTGGTACGATTGACATTTTTCTACTGAATTTTTAAAAAATTTATCCAAAGCTGTAAAACAATAAGGGTAGACATGCATTATCGACCCTCTCGTTTTACCTTTTGTTTAAAATACGTAATTACCTTAACATGTTAAATATATAGACGCAAATATTGTGATGACAGCTCTAGGGTCGTAAAGTGGAATATTTACCAAACCTCGGGGCACTAAAGTAGAATATTTACCGAACCTCGGGCCAATAATGTGGAATTTCTGAAATCTCGGGGCACTAACGTAGGATTAAAACAAACCTCAGGGCACTAAAGTGGAATGATCTAAATCTCAGGTCAATAAAGTGAAATTAGACCAAACCCCAGGGCACTAAAGTGGAAATGTTCCTATAGATTACCAAACCAAACTTTAAGAGATTGTTAGCTTTAAGACGGATTTAGTTATTAGCAAATAGACTTTTAACGCCTCCCTGTGTATTCGATACCCTACTTACCGCTGATTATTAGTTAGCAATGAGATAGGTTTACTTTGATTTAGGGGACACGACTTTAACCTTATCATAACCTTTGCAAAGCCATTAGATAAGTGACACTAAGGTCCGAAAATGAACGAGGAGCTCGTCTTATACTTCTTAGTGGAGTTACCCAGTGATTACTTTCTTTGTTCTCATTGGTTTTCATGGATGAGTAAACCATGTTAGATCCAGTTTTTGGGTATAAGGAGAAAGTGAAGTCTTCATTATTATTGAGTTTTGGTTTCCTGGGTAGCTACACGGGTGCTCAAGTCTTCGTCACTAACTTGAAACTTCATGACTACGGAACTTAACCCTTCGATGGTGGACATGTTCACATATGAGTATTCTTGAACACTTTGGATAGGAGATTGACGAGCTACTTTACTAGCGTCGTGAAACTAGTGATTAGCAAGACACAATAAATAGTTATAAGTCCTAAACAAACACCAAATTATCCTAGTAAAAGGTAGTAAATGGGTAAGTAAAGGGTCGAACTCGAGAGAAGGCAATGAAGATAAGCTAGACTTGGCTAAGACTCCTATAAGATTAATTAAGACACTAATTGTGTAATAACACTCCTAATGACAATTAACAACTACTAATACAAAATATTCCCAAATAATGACTAACAATTGTGAGACACATAATGGATAGAAAGTTGAGATTTTGAAAATGTAGCAAGTAAATATTTGATTTCCCTCTAAGAAGCAAACTATCAAACACTTAATATACAAAGATTCAACTAGTTGAGTAAAACTTGATGCAATTCTACCTTAGTATACTACCTTCACCAAAGATGGCCCCTCTTTATCCCTTGTTTCCTTTACCCAGTACATAAATCATAAGATGATAGCAAACGGTAAATTAAACCACCCACATTCTACCCTTCTTTAGTCAACATACACCATTAAACCATAAATGTAAGAAAACAAAAGAGCATGATGACTTCACCAAATATAAATGCTAGGATGTAGTTAAAAATGGTTAAACAATTAAATTTAACTACACAAACACGATCTTACTTATAAAGGTGCCTCCTTAAATTACTTTTAGCACCAACACAAGCTTGCTTCCAAGATTACAAGACAAATTAAATCATAAATATTGTAAATGTAATAGATAAATACTGAAGGTTCAAGAATGGCCAATTCTCACACAACGACTACTTAACATAGACAGACAACAAGAATGAAATAAATGAAAGAAAAGGGATTAACATACATAGATGAAAGATAATAAATTTGGCAAAATTACATCAATTAATAGAATTTAGCCACCCATAGTTTTCATTATAATATCCAAAATATCAAAGCTAAAAATGGTAAGATGGTTTTATGATCGGTGAGCTCAAAATTTCTCAATTTGTTGTCCTTAAATACCTCGGCTACACAAATCTAGGAGTCTCGAGAATTGGGCCTCCAAATAGGATAAAAGAGAATTTGAAACTCGTTGAACAACGCAGGGACGCAGGCTGCGTGAGACGACGCAGTCTGCGTCGTGGGATGCTGGTTGCGTTGACTAGCGTAGCCAGCGGTTCACGCTGGCTCCTTTCTCTTTGCAAAATTCGCACTTGACTTTCGGTGACCGCCTCGTATGCTTGCCCTTCTCTTTAATTTGGCTCCTGATTCGGTTTTATTGACCTCCCGGGTTTGACCCCCGTTCACCCGGGTCTTGGGCTTCACTTTGACCTTTTTTGACTTTTTTTGACTTTTTAGTTTAACTCCTCTGTAGGCCTTTTTGAGTCCTCTTCATGGCTCCCGAAAGAGGTGAATCCTCAAGTCTATACAACAACAAACTTAATACAATTTGTTTAACCCAAATTACACAAAATTGACCCGGATGAATGAAATTACAACAAACCCAAAGGAAACTAAGTTAGCATGAAACTCATACTAATCACTCTTATATAATGCATAAAAAGACTTAATAAACGTAACTAAACACGACATATTTGAGCGTTGTCAAATATCCCACACTTGGACTCCCTAAAAAAAACCACCAATTACAAATATAAATTAAAGGACTCCATTTTTTGTGACACTCTTCTCTCACGCCCCTTCCTTATTATATCCCTCAAACTCTAAGATACGACAAACCAGCTACTCTGACTCATCTCATCACTCTGCCCTTCTTATATCCCCGCAAGATAATGACCACCCTTTGTCTCATCCCGAGATAATAGCAAGATGACTGCAAAACTCCTACAACACAGATCGCTACATATCCTTATAACACCCCCTTATGACTTCATCAAGTATATCCCGGATAATTGGTCGGCCCCAACTACACAAATTGCACAACCAAGTAACCTACACAAAATATACCACCAATTTATACAAAATCAAAATTTATATAGAGAATCATCATCACTTATTCTATGGTTGTCCTTACACAAAAAGGTGTTATGAGCTACTGGAAGATTGGCTTCAGATTACACCAAGAGCATGTATGAGTCCTGAGAGTTTTCTGAAGTTGAGGTTGATTTCAGGCTTTATGAGGAAGGTCTACTGTGATGTGGTTGTTGCAGTACAATATGGTATTTGGTACACCAGGAACTTGAGCAGAAATGAAGGTTAAGTAGTAAGCCTTTGGAGATTTCACAAAGACTGAGGAAATAGGCTAAACTAAGGCTGTTATCACTGGATTTGAGGGGTGTTCGAGCTCCAGATATCTGCTGGTGCAGGTTAAAAGGATTGATGTAGAATGTTAGCCTTGTATTAGTTGTCGTTCTGATGTTTTTTGAGTTTGATGTGATGCAATGATAGTTAATAGTGTAAAGTCTTGGATACCATGTAACTGTAGCCATTTGGCTTGATTGTTTAATAAAACTTACATTTACACCAACAAAAAAAACAAAAAGTGTGATAACAAGAAATTAAACTATCCTAACCTCCTTTCTTTAACCTCCTTATCACTACCTTCTTTTCACTCCAATGTCCTCTTCATTAAAAGTATTATGCTCAATTTCTTTTTTCTTTTACATTTTCTATTTTTTTCTTATTTCGGAAATCCCTCATTTTGCCTAAGGTGCCCTTTAGGGTTTGCACCTTAGCATTTTCCTTACCTCTCATTTGTCGGACATCAATTAGGGTGGCATTGTGCCATTTTTTGTGTAAGCGGAAGAGGTAGGATTATTCGGAACCCTCGGGTACATCGAACTTGGACAATGTTGATAGGAACTCATAAGCAAAACTCCTATAAGTGAAATCCCAAGAGTCTTCCTTGAGATAAAATTCTAGCCCTACTTTAGCTAGCAAATTATGTGCCAAGTCAAACATACCCAAGGAACGTAGGGTAACGGGGCAAAAGAATTTGGTGGTGATTAAGGCTTGGAAATGGGGTGCAGTATGCTTGTCCCACACCTTTTTGTGAGCAGTGGTCATGCTCTCGTAACCCATGAACACAACCTTAACTGCTTGGTCGGGTTCACTCACCACCGCTCTTTTGTTCTTACCCTTACCATAAAGTCTTGCCACTCGGGGAGCCATTACCTGCAATTTATCAACTACAACACGATACAACACTTAAAAAAAACTTTTCGCACTTGTGGGCAATTCAACAAACACTTGGTGTGCACCAAGTTTAACACTATTGAAGCAAGTGTTTGATGAATACCTTGTTCCTTACCCAGAAATGTTTTACCAATCCTATTCTAAACAACAACAAGGGACTACAAACAACTCGAAAATACTCTAGTGGTGAAGGGATTTTCGAGCAAAAAAAGTGCAACAATGAAAAGTTTCGTAAAGAAGTATACCTTCTCGTTTCCACAAAAACTAATCTCCTTGATGTTAAACACAAGCAATGGACCCTTCTAGTACCCTTATAAATTAACCAAAGTCCCTAAAAATCGAATTTGGGAAAGAAAATTTCTAAGTTTTCATAGGGGATATTCTGAGATTTTGGGCGATTTGATGCGTTTTTAAAAATTTGATGGTGAAACTGATATTTAAAAGACGAAAGAGTGATCCATTGATAAAGTTTATGGAAGATTTGAGTGAATTTGAGTGACAAATGAGTAATTTGGGGCAATTTTTGGGGTTTTCGCGTTTTTGGGGTTGTTTGAAGATAATAGAAAATTTCTGAAATTTTGAGCAAAACACCCAATTTGGCAGCCTTGGACGCATGCAGCGTCCTGGGACATTAGCATCGTCCTGGGACACAGGCTGCGTTGTGTGCCGCAGGCTGCGTCGTAGGACGTATGTTGCGTTTCTGTCTGCTGTCTTGTTCCTCGGATTTTTCTACTTAGCCAAATTTGGCTAAGTATACAAAATGTCTAGAAACCCAACTTTTCACTTCAAAAATTCCTAAATGCCCCAAGGTCAACTTTGAAAGTCCATAGACCCTAATTAGACTCCTCTAATTAGTTACTAATTAACTTGTTAATTTAGTATTTAATGATCTATGTAACATGCATGCAAATATAAAGGCATAAATAAACATAAGATGAAATTTTCTTACATTGAGAAATTTCGGTATTAATGGACACAATAAGAAACTCCTTTTCTTATTGATCTTGAGCTAAAACCACGAGGATGATTTCTTTTGAATGAACTTACAATGTAGAAAGTCTCCTTCCAACATGCACCCAAGACTAAACCCAAACTTTCACTACAATTTTAGACTAGAAAATATAGTGACGAGTAGTAACTAATATTAGATTTATTACTACTATAATAATATAAGAATATTAGTTAACTAGAGAGTTTTAGAGAGAAGTTGGAGAAATAACAAAAACAAGTGAAAAAATGAGCAAATGAAATGAACAACCAACATGTCCTTATAAAGGCCATATGGCCGGTCATGTTGCTCATTTTGAACCAATATTTTGCTTTTTTTAATCTCATGCAAAATGGTAGAGTGTAGGATAGTATATGATCATGTTCATGTGTCATACATATCATAATCACGTGTTATAGTGTAAGTAAAGAAAAGAACAAAAATCATTTCTTCCACTACATGGAATCCGGCTTCCACTAGGCAAAATGGTCCATTTTGATTTTTGATATTTGTCCCACAAATACTTATAATCATATGCTTAATTATCTAGTATAATTAAGTGTTAATTTGATCATATAATAATTATATTATCAAATTAATAAATAATATATACTTAACTTTTAAGTAATATTTTACCATTATATCAATATATAATAAGTCCCACAATGTGTAGTTAATTTATTTTACAACTCCTTGTAAATATAATTAACTAATTACCTCTACCTCAAAATATATGCACAACGTCAACAAATTTAATGAATTAACGATTATTTACTAAATTAAATCTTATTTAATCGTATTAAAATAAGACGTAAAATTTATTTAGTCAATTATCGTATAATTGACTAATTAATTTAATCTGAATGAGTTCCTAACTCAATTTCCAATAAATAACTCTTGTAACCAAACATATATCAAATATATATGCAAAGGACTAATTAAACCGTATCGTAAATAATTAGTTTACTGTTTGGGTCTCATGCTTTAGGTATGACCGAAAAGGGTCAGTTGATCACCGTCGTAATACGACAATCACATCTAACTCTAGTCAGCTGATCGTTATTAATTTATGTAAATCAATTGGCGTGGAGTATCAATATACTAGTCATCCCACGAATATCTCAATATGATATTTATTATATAAATGCACTATTGCTTACTCCAACAATCTCCCACTTGTCCGATACAAATTGTGCATGTAGCCACACTATTGGGTAGAATTCCTTCTTGAACAATATCTCTCACTTGTCTCGACAAGTTGTGTGCTACCGATTCTCTTGTCTCTTTGTGTTACATCCTCCCACTCATCGCAAGGTGTCTTTCAGGTCGCACTTGCGATTGAAAAATATAAATAGAGTGGTTTCTCGATCTGGGAGAGTAACTGTCTGACCGTAACATCTTCCAGAGATCTCTTCCAAGCGTGGCCACTCATTTCCAGTCACTACTCCTCGAGTGGCCCGAAGATGTTATTATTCAACGTGGGTGGACAATTCATGTTAACCCAACTTACACTTTATAATGCAGATCACTATGACCCAGAAGATGCCCATCAACCTCGTATCACGACACGACCAAGGACAAAAACCAATGTCAATTGTAAACTACACCAACTCAGGTAAATGGTCGCCAGTCTTAAGAATCGACTCATAGGAGTAATATAGAAATCCTTACCACGACCAGGCTTCAATAATTTTGATAAGGGATCCTATAAAGGTCACTGCCCGACAAAGTGTCATAATGTCTGCCTATGTAAACGACCAGGCATCTCCATGACCCCATGACGCTGAACTGACCATCGATCGACTGATAATCTAGTCACTACGAGACGTCACCTCATATGAGTGACTAGGAACAATAGTACAAGGTTTATCTTATTCACTTTAATTGTCTTCAACTTTTCATAAAACCAATTCAGATAAAACAAAGTATTGATATTTAGTCAAACTAAAATAAAGAGCTCATATAAAACTCGAACAATGAATGCAATTATCATATGTAAACATTGATAAAATATTCAACTATTACATATCATATAATCTATACGAATTCAGGTACTCGTCTTAATCCCATTGCGACGACATACCCATCATGCTTAGCCTTTGAAAGAGACTTGGTTAGAGCATCAAAAGATGTTATCGTCTGTCCCAACCTTACATACATCAATTTCCTTCCTCTCCACGTAATCTCTAATTACATGGTATTTCCTAAGTACATGTCTAGACTTGGTACTAGATAGACTTGGGCTCCTTTGCTTGAAAGATAGCCCCACGTTTATCACAATACATCGTGATTGGATCTGCGGCGGTGAGGACTATTTCCAGACCTTTAATGAATTGCGTAATACACACAGCTTCCTTAGTAGCCTCTGATGCTGCAAGGTACTCAGCTTCTGTTGTATAATCCGCAGTATGGAAACTAGCGTCCGTGTAACCCTTTACATGCAACTCAGTTTCTCCTCCAAACACCAAGAATGAATCTTTAGTCCTCCGCAAGTACTTAAGGATATTCTTGACGGCTATCTAGTGACTCTCACCTGGATTGGCTTGATAACGACTCGTCATGCTCAAAGCATATGAAACGTCGGGGCGAGTACACATCATAACATACATGATTGATCCAACTGCGGAAGCATAAGAGATCAACTTCATGCATTCAATCTCTTCGGTAATGGTAGGACTCTGTGATTTGCTTAGAGTGATACCATGACCTATGGGAAGAAAGCCTTTCTTAGATTCATTCATTTTGAACCGATCAAGAATCTTATATATATAAGCTTCTTGACTTAATGCTAGTATCCTTTTGGATCTATCTCTATAGATCCGGATACCCAAAATGCGTTGTGCCTCTCCCAAGTCCTTCATCTAGAAACGTTTCTCTAGCCACTCATTTGTAGAAGTAAGCATTGGTATATCATTGCCAATGAGAAGTATGTCATCCATGTACAAAATAAGGAAAGTAACTTTTCTCCCACTAAACATCATGTATAAACATGGCTCCTCGACACTTCGAGTTAAACCATTTTGTTTAATAACATGATCAAAGCGATGATTCCAACCTTTGGATGCTTGCTTAAGACCATAAATTGATTTCTTAAGTTTGCACACCTTCTTAGGGTTGGATTTATCCACAAAACCTTCAGGCTGTGTCATATACACTTCCTCTTCTAGAATCCCATTCAAGAAGGCGATTTTGACATCCATTTGCCAAATTTTATAGTTATGAAAGGCGGCAACCACTAAGAGAATCTTAATGGATCGAAGCATAGCGACGGGGGCGAAGGTTTCGTTATAGTGTAAACCATGAACTTGAGTGAAGCCTTTTGCCACCAATCTAGCTTTGTAGACATTATTATGTCCATCTATACCGATTTTGATCTTGAAGATCCACTTGCACTGAAGAGGTCGTACCTTCTCAGGTAAGTCTACCAAGTCGCATACTTGATTTTCGCGCATAGAATCCATTTCGGATTGCATGGCCTTAAGCCAATGCGTGGAGTCGAGACTAGAAACAGCCGAGTTGTAGGTGGTGGGTTCATCACTTTCAAAAAGTAACAAATCTCTATCTTCCTCGATACATTCAAGGTAACGGCCAGGTTGATGAATAATTCTACTTGACCTTCTATTGACAACAACCGTTTCAGACGAGGAGGGAATGTTTCCTCCACTTCATTCTCCGTTTGTGGCTCTTGAACATCATCAAGTTCAAACTTTCTCCCATTCTGTCTATCGGAAATAATATCGTTTTCTAGAAAGACAGCATCACGAGACACAAACACTTTGTCTTCGTGACGGTTGTAGAAGTAATGACCATGTGTTTCCTTAAGATACCCTACAAAAAGACATTTGTTGGATCTGGGTGCGAGTTTGTCGTTAGACTTGTCATGAATATATGCCTCGCAACCCCAAATTCTCATAAATGACAAATAAGGAGCCTTTCCTTTCCATATTTCATATGAAGTCTTGTTTGCCGCTTTAGTCGCGCTACGATTAAGTAAAAATATTGCGGTTAAGATAGCAAATCCCCAAAATGAATCAGAAAACTCTGTGAGACTCATCATTGACCGAACCATATCTAATAAAGTTCGGTTTCTCCTTTCGGAGACACCATTTAGTTGAGGTGTGCCAGGAGGAGTCCATTGTGATACTATACCACAATCTTTTAGGTGTGAATCAAATTCATTATTTATATATTCACCACCACGATCGGATCGTAGGGTTTTAATCTTCTTATTTCATTGGTTTTCTACTTCATGTTGAAACTCTTTAAACTTTTTAAAAGCTTCACTCTTATGCCTCATTAAGTAGACATATCCATATCTACTCAAATCGTTGGTAAAGGTAATGAAGTAGTTATAACCACCTCTAGCTTGAAGAGTCATTGGGCCACACACATCCGTATGTACAAGGCCTAATACCTCACTTGCTCGTGTTCCTTTTCCCGTAAAAGGAGCACGAGTCATCATGCCTAAAAAGCAAGATTCGCATACACCATAAGATTCGTAATCAAATGGTTTGAGAAGTTTCGTTGAAACAAGTCTCTTTATGCGTCGTTCGTTTATATGACCTAAACGACAATGCCAACGGTATGATTGATTAGGTTCACCTAATTTAAGCTTCTTACTCTCTACATGATAAACTTCATTAACATTATCTAGAACATAAATACCTCCAATAGAGACGACTTTACCATAAAACACATCATTAAAAGAAAATGAACAACTATTGTTCTTGATTACAAAAGAAAAACCCTCCGCGTCAAGCATGGATATGGAGATAATGTTCTTGGTCAAGGAGGGTACAAAATAACAAGTATTTAAATACAATTCAAGACCACAAGCAAGGTGAGTACATAAGTTCCTATGGAAACGGCGGCTACTTTTGCTCCATTCCCCATGCGTAGGTCTCTATCACCCTTGGCTAGTGCTCGAAGGTCCTTCAGCCCCAATAAATGATTACAAAGCTGAGAACCACAGCCGGTATCAAATACCCAAGTAGAAGTGCAAGCATAGTTAATATCTATCATATAGAGAGAAGATAGGATTATACATGACGGTGTCACATATTCGTCCTTCTTATCCTTCCAATACTTGGGACTATTGTGTTTCCAATGTCCCTTGCCTTTACAATAAAAGCATTCGGCGTTGACATGATTCTTGCCATTAGCCTTGGCATTGCCATACATTATAGCTTTGCCCTTTCCTTTTCCATGCTTCTTAAATTAGGCTTTAGCTTTGCCCTTTCCATTTTGAACCCCAAGGCTTAAGTTTTTCAACTTCATTGAAAGAACATCCCTTTTCTCACTCTAACTTGCCTCCATATCCCTTTCGACTTGGGTAAAGAGGGCATGGAGCTCATGAAAGCTCTTGGCCATGCCATGCATGTTATAGTTTGCCCTAGTTTGGGCGAACTTGGGAGGAAGTGAGTGAAGGATGGGCCAACCGCTAGCTTCTTTGGAATCTTAATCCCTAGACGCTCTAGGGTGTCCACATGCTCAACCATTTTGAACACGTGTGGGCCAACCTTTTGGCCCTTGTCTAGCTTGGCTTCAAAAAGCAATGTCATAGAATTCTATTGGCGTATGTTAGGTGGCTGCGAAAATGCCAAGGTCACCCTCGAGACTATCTCATATGCTCCTTCGGTGATGTATTGTTGCTTAAGACTTGAGGACATTGACCATTTCCAGACCATCTTGACGTCATTGGATACTTTAAAGTACTCCTCATAGGCCGCTTTGGCCGTATTAGTGGCCCTTAGGCCGGGTTCATTGGGCCAGATTAGTGGCTGATGCATGCATTTTATATGCATGCTTAGCCTGTATTTGCCTCCATTATATGTTTGTATTTGAGCTCCTTTGAGCTATTCTATCATAGTTTTCCCTTGTTTGCTACTCTTGGTGTTCTTGCTGTCATTTATGCAGGAACGAAGCCATTTATGCTTACTTTGGAGGATTTAGGATGAGGACCGAACTTCGCATCACACACAGACGACATCAGGATTTCTAAAGAACGAAGTCAGAATCCCTACATGATCAAAGACAAGCCATCGATCGACCAAGACATATTGAGCTTAATGGGCCTGATGCCGATCGAGAAGGACTTATGTCGATCGAAAACAGAGCTCATCTCAACTAGATCGATCGACCAAAAGCTATACCGATCGGTGAATACGTCTTATTATCCAAAGACGAGCTCAACTCAGGCCCAACGAAGGTACAATCGCAAGATTCATTTCTGAGAGTCGAAACCCTAATTCAAGGTTAAAAGGAGGACAAAGGCAAACCCTGGAGGCATCACATTGTATTGCAAACAATCCCTTGTCACGGATTGGAAGCAATTGCTCATTTATTTCCTTTAAACTTCTCAAAAACTCGTAGCTATTAGTTTGATTCTGGTTTTAGAAGGCTTTGAAGCTATTTTCAGTTGTAATTTAGCAATTGTCGATTGGATCCTCTCTCTGCCGATCGACCAGGACTCTCTATCAAATCGATTTTTTTAGTTTTATTTCGTAAGTCTGGTTATTTCCCTCCTGCTTAATTTTTATTATTGCATTATGAATTCTGAATCCCTTCCCCTCGTATTTTTAGATCTAGTTAGAGCCATGCGTAGCTAAACTCATTCTAGGGCTAGGGACGTAATCGATACTTAAGGGAATTAGTTTAGTCAATTAAATCGTTATATTGATTTCTCTGGTTTATTTCATTACGTTAAATTATTTGTGGCCACATCTAGTTGACGTTAGCGTGACAACCTTTTGAGACCGATCCAGTAATCTTGGTAAAGACGACTAAACCATAAAAGGTATTTAAATAGGCAGGCCGACCAAGTACCCTATTTTCCTACCCGAGACTATTTCTATGACCTTGACGACCCTTATTCCTTATAGTTGAGAACTGTCCCGTCCGGCCCTAGACTCTCTTATATTGATCTCCTTCACTTATTTACATATACTTTTAGTTAGCTTTCTTGCCTTTATCTTGTTTCTCTTGTTCACTTCTAACTCAATCCTCAAAATCGACGACCTTAGTAGATTTAGAATTGCGACCTTAGATTAAATTGAATTAGACTACCTCCCCGTGAATTCGATCCCTGACTTGCCACTAGCTATTTGTAGTTAGTTTAGTTGGAGTTATAAATTTTATCTGATAACAGTTTTAGCTCGACATAAAACCGTTCATCAAATTGGCGCCGTTGCCGGGGAGGCAACAATTTTAATCAAATTTAGGGTTTTAATTTAATTCTACTACCTTTGTCGATCGACAGTAAGTCTAGTCGATCGACTTGCCTCTATTACTGATCTGTTTTGTTGGTTTAAGTGATTTATGCGCAGGAGTAACTCTGTTCCATTGGGAAATTTCGATCCAGAACCAGAGAGAACTCTTCGCAGGAGACGAAGGCTAGCTTACCAGTCACCTGTCGTCAGTGATACTGATTCTGAGCTCAGTCCGCCGATCACCAGACCACCTTCGCCGATCCACAGAACCATGCCTAGACTATCAGAGGATGGTTTACCTTCTGCCGCTCAAGTTCCCACTGGAACTTTGAAGCAATCCCTTACTGCCACGAACTTTAAGGTTGAATCTGGGTTTTACAACCTAATCCGCAAGGAACAGTTCGGTGGCAGCCATACCGAAGATCCCGCGCGTCATATCAACAAGTTCTGTGATTTATGCCAGTTGATAACTCACGAGGAGGTGACGCAAGACGAACTCAAGAGGATGTTATTTCCGCATTCGTTAAAAGACAAGGCCTCATCTTGGCTAGAGACCTTACCAGAAGCATCCAGTAGCCAGTGGGACACTCTTGTGCTAGCATTCTATAGGAAGTTTTTCCCTTCCGAACGTACTGCCAATCTGAGGATGCAGATCACCGGATTCAGGCAGCGATTGAACGAAACTCTCTATGATGCATGGGAGAGATTCAAGGCTCTTGAGAAGCAGTGCCCGCATCACGGGTTCACTCCGGGATTTATAGCTATGACCTTCTACAACTCACTCACGCCGGATTCTAGAAGGATATTGGACTCTGCATCCAATGGTCGATTTGACACTATTGAAGTGGCAGAGGCCAGAAACACTATTGAAGCTATGGCCAGCCACATCGTTCAGTATTCTCAGCCTTCCTACACCACGGTAGGAGCCATAGGAGAAGAAGCTCACTTCAAGCAAAGTGTGAATTCGCAAATTGAGGACCTTAAGGCACAATTGGCCAGTTTGAAGGCCCAACCACCAAGTCCGTCGATCACCATACCACCATTGCCGATCGGCGCTATGCAACAACATCCGCTTTCTTTGTGTGAAAGCTGTGGGAACTACGGACACTTGTCCTATGGATGTCCAAGTACTGAAGAACAAGTTGCAGCATTCCAGACCTATAGACAGAATGCCTACAACCATTACAATCAGTCTTACAAGCCTTATGCGCAGCAATACACTCCGCCTAGACCACCAATTGCTGCGATTCCAACACCTACTCCACCACCATATCAACATCCAAACAAGGCTGCATCCACATCGTCACCGCAACCTTACAAACTACGGACACTTGTCCTATGGATGTAACGCTTTGCTTGAAACTCTTCCAGCAAACAGCTCCTCCATTCATCATATAAACGTAGCCGGATTGGGATTTCATATCATCCCTATCTGTTTGGAAACTGGCATCTGTGTAACCCTTTACACGTAACTCAGTCTCGCCTCAAACACTAAGAACGAATCCTTAGTCCTTCTTAAGTACTTAAGGATGTTCTTTACGGCTATCCAGTGACTCTCACCTGGATTTGCTTGGTAACGACTTGTCATGCTCAAAGCATATGCAACGTCGGGACAAGTGCACATCATAGCATACATGATTGATCCAATAGCTGATGCGTAAGGGATCAATTTCATGCGTTCAATCTCCTCGGGTTTCGTAGGGCACTCTGACTTGCTCAAAGTGATCCCACTTCCCATAGGAATAAAGCCTCTTTTAGAGTCTTTCATGTTGGACCCGTCATTCTTCAGTCGCGTGGACTGATTCATGCGGTCCATAAAAGCTTTAAGCCAGGATTCGCGCGCGAGCGTGGCATGTGGAATAGGGATATCAGTATTTCCAGCCATTTGTTATATGCAGTATTATCAATGTAAACGAGTTCTACACTGAAAAAGAAGAAAAAAAACATAATAAGCATACTCATCGATTTGAATTTAAGTCTAGTGCAAAATATGATTTAATGCAAAGAATCGAGCATTTATACAATTGACCTCCCTCAAGAATTATATAAATAATCCCAAGACTCAATTATCTGTAAATTGATAAGCCAACCTCTTGGCTAATTCTACCTTTAGAATTCTTGGTCGATAAATTTCTGTAAATTCTATCTTTAGTCCATCATAATCACGAGAAACTCTTTGGACTATAATCTTGAGATAAAATAGGTCAACACACACTACTTACCCAACGTAGAAGGGGTCATATGGAGAGTAAGGTCCTATATGCCTACCGACGAAGAAGGGATTCATAGTAGTTTGGCCTATAAAGACTTGTCTCAATTTTAGGTTTAGAGGAAGATCCCATCAATTTTGTTTTAATTCAATTTTAAGTGAACTAATATCTAGCATGCAAGAATGAATAAACTAAAATGATGGCTTAAATTTGAGTGACATCTTTATGTCCATGATAACTAACATTCAAACTATATGAGTCAATTTTCATGCATTTTAGTAGTAGGTGGTTTGGTTTAGGCGGAATATGATGCACTAACTATCATGTGATGAAAAAGCAACAAGAACGGAGAAATACATAAAATATTACAAAGTCCTATTGTGGCCTATCTACCAAAATGAACAAAGTACAACTTTGGAATCCAACCCATTTGGACCCGAGAAGCTTGTCTTGATGTTCCATCTTGGTCCATGTAGCGGGAGTGAGCAATCCGATCTCCATCTTTAGTCTTCTCAAAATACATTTAATAAATTACAAAATATAAACCTCTTTACATTCTAATTTAAAAACAGTTTAATGAAAAATAAAATGGAGATTCGAGATCTCAAAATAACATCAAAGATCATGTTTCCATCATTACGAAAACATGATCAACTAAGGCCACACTAGGTAATACAAATTACAACCGATTGCAAAAATACGTAAATTAAACCATTCAACCATTCATTTAACAAAATAATATGCATCAACTGTAAATTAATCATCCAAGACATAATTCTTTAATTATGAAGAGTAATTTATCCAAACCACTTTTTAAATTGATCAAAATTATGTGACAATTCCTTAATTAATCACAATAACCCCAACCAAACATAATCCAATTTTAATTCATATTCTTTTGACCAGGTTGTGTCGCAGTCCCGATACAAAAAATATTACCCACACTAAGGCTAACAACATAAAGAATGTAATTAGGGAAGTATGTATCGATCCTCAGGGAGTACGTGTTAACTATGAATTGCGATGGGGTGATTTTTATTTAAGTTCGATTCATTTGAGGTGATTATCTAAAGTACTAACATGAAATAAAATGACAAATATACAATGACGATATTTAAACGACAAGTATGGAAACTGAGATAAAAATAAATCTAATCTAATTGATGACGGTAAAATAAACTAACTAACGACAATAAAAATTACGATGATCTAATAAAAACAATAAAAACTACCTAACAACAATAAAATAAAAACAACAATAAAAACTATCTAATGGCAATAAAATAAAACGATATAATAAACTAAGTAAAACGATAAAATAAACTATCTAATCAAATTGATATAGAGAATTAGAAATTCATGTCAAATGATTTAAAAGCTTTATTGATACCAATATTAGAATTACTACGATTGTCTAAGCCTTGTAGCGGTATATTCCTCTCGGATTCGTACCAACTTTTTAATGGGTCCTAACGTCCTCTCAGCCTGGTTAGGTCACTAAACCCCTATTGGTAGTCCTAATTCCCATCCCAACTCTCGTTTCTAAGACGGAAATTGACTAATACAAACAATTGCTTATGGCCATTAAACAAAGTTATAGAATTTGACACAACCAAAGGAAGAAACAAACTAGATGGTTCTATTGGTATCGATTCTTCTTTTAATCCATTTTAACTAGCAAATCATTTCAATATTTCAATTTTATTTATTATATTTACATAATGATAATCCTACACTACTAGATTTAATTTATGTGATTAAATAAATTAAGAGGAAAAAAATGTAGGAAATTAAACTATGAATTAGGGATATTAAAATGATTGACATGATCAATATTAAATTGGCTATTATTCTAATGATGAAATTTACAATGATTGTTATATGACTAGGTGAAGTAAAAAGAGACATATTAAACGATGATTTAACTTTGACTAAATTGCTTTTATGCGGGATTACTAACAACAATGATTAGACGAAAAGAAGGCTAAGTAGATTATAATTCATGGTTTATGAAAGTGATAGGTACTATTATAACATAACGGTATTGAAAATAATGAAAGCAAAAGATAGAGAATTACTGGGAATGGAAGTACAACGATGTAAGAGAAAATAATAAGAACGAATTTTAACCAAAATGTAATGATAAAACAGTAGAGAGTGCTAGAGAAAATGCTTGAAGTAAGATGTCTAAACTTGCATACAAAACCATAAACTATAATCTAACTTGTATGTAAATTGCTAAATGTAATGTGTTGTGTTCTTATATTATTCTCTAATGTGTCTTCTAAATTATGCTTATGATGATGATAATCTTAGGCTTTTATAGGGCTGCAAGGATGAGCTTTTCCATCCGAATTCATACCCTAGACAAGGCAATACACATCCCCATTAAAGCTTGGGAGAAGAAGAGGCAAGAAGCGTTCATCACCAGACATACCCGATCGGGTATATGTTAAATCCGATCAGGTATGTAACCCTGATGGATCTTCTTTCGTCTCTTCCAATTTCTTCTTTAAGCACGGAATCGTATGCCTTGTTTTGGTAGTTTGCAGCTCGGAAATGGTCTTGGGCCAGACTTTGGTTGACTTGGGCTTGTGTTTTATTTGAGAAACTAAGTCAAAAGTCAAGACCAATCCACTTTGAGGAATGATACAATGGGAATTGTGATCCAATCATGAAATTGATATCTTTGGTTCCTCGTAAACTTGTATTCTAGTGCCTTTGCTCCATAAAGTAAGAAAATATAGCAAAACCGCTTCATTTCCTATAAAACGAGACAAAGCACGCAAAACAACTAGAATAGTAATATTAGCTCGTTAATCACTTAACAAAGTGCATAAGTCATATAGAAATCGAGCTAAAACGGGGGATAAATTAGTACAAAATATCGCTTATCAAACTCCCCCAAGCTAAACCCTTGCTTGTCCTCACGCAACCATAACAATCATAACCAGGACAAGGGTAGCAAACAATGATAAATCTATCATCCAAATCTCAAAAATAAGCTCTTAACAAGTAGATGAATCATAAACCCAAAACAACAAGGGCAAAGGAAAGTGTGAATCATGGTTGAGATTTACATAACGGTGCAGCATAGAAAATATTCTTTGGACTTTTTCAGCTTTTGCATAATCTTATTGACTATGGACTCTTTCGATACACTCTTCACTCAAATTTTTGTGAAATAGGAAATATTGGTTCAAATTTGAAGTCACACTCTCCTATCTACAACTTATAAGAATGTGCATGCAGTCTAGTATGGTAGACAATCCAAATTCATTAAGTAAGACTAATCATGATCAAAATTTAATGTAAGAAGCCAAGAGAAATAAAGAAAAGGCTTGGGAAATTTGGGTAAGAAAGTGGACAAACGATTTTGGTCATGTGGGGCTTTAAGTCAAGCTAGTAATAACCAAATGTGTAGTGGATACTCAATCAAATCATACCAATTTCCATAAACAATAGTCAAAGCCAAAAGCAACATATTGAATTATTAAATATGACAAATCAAGTTACGACTTTCCAAAATTTTTCTTTCTTTTCCTTTTCATTCATGGAAGCGTTTTTCCTCTTTTTTTTCTTTTCTTTTCTCTTTTGAGCTTTTTCTCTTTCATTTTTTTTTTCAAAGCTCTCTTTTTTTTTTCTTTTTCTTTCAAAACTTTCTTTCACTGAAAAACACGGGAATCAGCAATCCTGAGACAGCAAGTTCACACTAAATGGTGGCAATATCAAAATATCGCAAAAGTACAGAACACCCTTACACATATAGTCAGTTACTAGCTCAACAAGAGTAGGCAATAATGTAATGTAGCTAAAAAGAAGGGTTTTTTTGGGCAATGCGAAATGTGAACAAGAGTGAATGGCTTCAAAATGTAGATCATGATAGTAATACTTATAGAAAATGGAATAAAAACCATACTTATGCGTTTTGATGTGACACAGACTATAAGGAGAAACTACTCACTCCTAAACTGGGATCGGGTTCAGATGTACCGACCACTGGAGGCTCTACTTTACAATATGAGTAGCTTGCCAAAGTCAAGATCAAGCTTAATTAAGTCCAAATGCAACTTTCTACCCACTGTGTACAAGACATCCCCATGAATGCACAATTCCTCATAACATAATGAAACATCAGCTTATAAAAACTATAAATTGAGAAATGTAAGATGGAAATGATCTTTTCTTTTTGTCTTTTTGGTTTTTTTGATTTTTTTTTCTTTTAGATTTTCAAAATGATAAAAACAAACAAGGAAAAAAAATAAACTAAAAATAAACTAATAAAATTAGAAAAAAATAAGCTAATGAGAAAAGTAGAAATCTGAATGCAATCCTAAATGCAGTAAGTCTTAAATGCAAATCCTCCCCCAAGCTAAAACTTCACATTGTCCTCAATGTGCATGCAATTATAATAGAAGCAAACCGAGAAACGGTTGGTAGCACATAGAACAGAGAAACAAGATGAAAATCTAATAGGAAAAGGGGCTAAAACGCAAACTAAAAAATGCTAAAAATAAAAAAAGAAAGAAAAGCTTAGAAAATGTCTAGCCTCCCCCAAGCTAGTATAAACAAGGGGAGCTTTTTATCATCTCATCCCAAGGACCACCAGCTACGGCCTTTCCTCTACGAAGGAGGCGGCTCGGATGCGGATCCAGAAGCATATGTGTAGTAGGTATCATCTGCAGAATAATAACTACAACTAGAAGCAACGATCCCGGTAGGGTTTTTGGCTCCAAAGGACTGGTACTCGTCTACTTGGTGACCACTAAAATCACCTCCATATCCTCCAAAACTCTCGACGCCATAGTCAATACCACAGTAATCAGGTCCGGTCTGATGCACCCCTGCATCATGAGCAGTACCATATCCCCCTTCGGGCCAAGTATAGAAAGACGGGTGGGGGCCCTCAGGTATAATCACAACTTGCCTCGCAAAGTATCATAAATGGTGTGCAGAGCAAGTTGCTGGTCTGACATGACTCTATTAATGGACATGGTCAAGGCTTGAAACATGGCGGTCACGTCGCCCGTAGCATGGGTCGACTGAGAGGATGATCCTACCTTAGGGCGGCGGGATCTAATCTGAACAGGGGGGTCATCCGGGGTAATATCTCCAACAGGAAGAAAATAAGTGGGACGGGGTAAGATGGCCTCACCCTCCTGAAGTCGAGGACGCTGCCCAAGAAATGGAATCTGGTTTCCTCAGCGGTCAACTTGACCGAATCACGGCCACCTATCCTCCAGATCATAGATGGGTGAGAGACACGAAACCAATTAGCTGCACAAAATAATCATAATCCAACCCATTTCCCATCTCGGTGGGAGGTGTAGTCAATGCCTGGAGGTCAGTGGTGGCTTGGTTAAAACCACAAACTCGCATAGGAAGGCGAGTGATAAGGCCTCCATAAACAATGCCAGTGTTCTTTGGATTAGTGGCTTTAGTCAATTGGACAGCAAAATAGTAAGAAATGCTAATCGACCACGGTTCATCACCATTTACATTCAAGAACCCTCCTAAAATATCCAACTTTACCCGTCTCACCAAATATGGCTCAGCACGACCTAAGAAGGTGCATCCCATGAATCTTTTCCAGATTCTAATGGCGGGATGATGGATGTGTTGGTGTGTTGGTGTGGGATATGGTCCCAACGAGAGACAGGATAAGTAGAAATGGTGTTCCAAACATGGCTAATATCAAAGCCCTCGGGAGGTGAGGTAACAGTATCCCTATAGGTGAGACCGAATTGGTCAGCAAAGGTTCCTAAGTCCATACTATAGTCATTGTTGAACAATCGAAACCGAACTTGAGGAATAGAGCCTTTTTGCCTAGATCTTTGCAACTCAAATGAACTCAAGAATTCAAGGATCAATTGGGGGTAGGTCTTATAATTAAAGTACATAGCAGTAGTCATTCCTAGACCCCTAAATAATACCTTGACATGCTTATTAAGATGCATGTGCTTTAGAGATGAAATATCAAGGAATTTGGTAGCTCTCATACCTTTGCTCTTGATAATAAACCAACTTTGCCATTGCTTGATCGAACTAAACTCCACATCCGGAAAATCGGGATCATGCATAGCACCTTGTCCTTCTTGATTTCCGGTTTGATTGTCGGCTTCTAGCATTTCTACGTCCTCTTCACGGGCTCTACTACTTTCCCCTTGGTTGGTAGTTTTTGCCCTCTTTGATCTCCTAAAACTTGGGTTAGGTGCCAGTATTAGAACACTTCATCATAAACACAAATTGATAGCATAAGTGAAACATTATCATGCTACTTTTGAGCACAAATTGATGTTTGTCAGGATAACAATATTTCACTAAGATTTTGAGCAACATTACACTTGAATCTTGAGTTTGGGCACTACTTAAAGGTACTAATGCTAAAATAACACAATAAGAGCATAAGTTCAAAGTATAAAGCATGGATTCAAGTATTATACTACCATTAAGCATGAGTTTTTAGCATAAAGTAGAGATGAGTATTCTAATTGGCATATGAGCATTCAAATCATAGTAAGCTTGCTAATTAATTACTAACATTCACTCTATAACATGTAAGAAGCATTAGAAATCCAATTTAAACAAGTTTTTCAAGTAAAAATCAAAAACCTCCAAATTTGGGTTAGGGTTTGTTCATGTTGGATTTCTGAAAAATAGAGAGAGTGAAGTAACTAAATTAGGATTATCTTACTTGATAGTGCTTAGATGTTGCCTTGGATGAACTATGATGACAAATTTTGCAAGAAATGACTAAGAAATGAAGGTTTTTGAGAGATTTTGAGCTTTGAATATGAAGAATACGGGATAGTAGCAGCAAGCAAAGGGCAACAAGTTGGTTTTATAGAAGAAAATAGAAAAAAACTCGAAACAGACAACTTACCTGATCGGGTATACCCGAATCCAATCGGGTATGTCTATTGATTTTATAGATAAAAATAGGACAAAAAACGAAACAGAACACTTACCCGATCGGGTATACATGAATCCGATCGGGTATGTTCGTTGATTCGGATTTTGTTCTTTTTTTCTTTGTTATTTGCTCTTAGCTTTTGGCTATGGCCTTGAACATGCTTACTAACCTTAATGGACTTGGCAACATGGGCCAAGAGTAGCTCCTTTTCATCTCAATAGGTCCTCCAGTTCCAAGTACGAAAAACTATCAACTAAGCATGCATTTCTAAAAATGTAAATAACAAGTAAAATGAAAATTGTTTCCTAACTATTACAACCCAAAAATCCAAAAAGAGTGTCCAAATGAAATAGTCTAAAACAAAATTATCAAACATTGTCTATCGAGTGGAATAAGGAATGCATAAAAAGAAAGTAAAGAGAGAGAAACGGGTTGCCTCCCGACAAGCGCATTTTTAAGTCATGCTAGATTTGAATTTCTATCCCTCCTTAAGCCTTGTGAAGGGATATGGGCTCTTTGTAGCTTGATTTCGTCCTTGAACTTTCATTTACCTTTGTCAACACCCATGGCAGTCTAATTCAAATACACTTCTGAAGCCTTGAATGCTTCGAGGTCACCATCTTCTACACTCATTACATTCCCCTTCCTATCAAAAGTGGCACGTGATCCCTCCATTTAAAAAGTGATCCTATCTCCTTGCATATCGATACATGCCTTAACTTTATTTAGGAAAGGTCTTCCTAATATTATATAGTTGTCATTGTTGGAGCCAGTGTCCTCCACAGTTAGTGCAATAACATAAATAAATATCTTTAAGTTCACAGGGTATACTTTGTATTGTAACCAGTTGATTAACGTTTATCGATAACGGTTGGCTTGCTAGATAAGTTTGACGTTATTGTCATACAGATGGCGGTGATCAACTGGTCCCTAAAAGTCACACCTATACGATGTGTTTGAGAGATGTGATTATTTGAGAAAATAACCATATTGATGCCCTATTATATGACTAAAAGGTTAGTCAGTGTATTTGACTAAAAGGTTAGTCAATGTGATGATGAGACGATTATTTAATGACGATTAAATAATATGAGCTGAGACGAATTAAAAGTAATTCGTGATTAAATATAAACTGTTGTATTTAATTAGCATATATATAATGTAAGCTTATGCGAATTAAAAGGTTAATTCGTAATTAAATATAAAATGTTATATTGAATTAGCAAATTATAATTATACGGATAATTATAATTAACGTATATATTATACGATACATTAATAATACACATTATATATTAAAGCGAATTTAACCGGGAAACAGTCCTGATTAAATCTGGAATTTTCGGTCCATGGGTAGTTGTTTCGAGGAGACAAAACTCCTCATTTAAACCCTAGAGAGCCGTGAGATAGGTAGAGAAGCAGGAGAAAATTCTAAACCTAATTCAATTCTCACTGGTGCCTCCATCACACACAAAACACAAAACTAAAAGTTAACAGTAACTTTTGATTATCTTTCTAGCAAAGCAGAAGGGCATATCTCATACAATCTTGCGTGAGACGATTAGGAGGATATCTGCTTTGATATCTGTTCTTAGGCCGAATTTACTAGGACCAAAGGTTCAATTCGATTTCTCTATGTTTTATATCGTTTTCATATTTATGACTCGCAATTCATATTATGTAATTTTGTTATAATCCTAATTTTATTGGGGAAGTAAACTGTTATTTCCCACAAGTGGTATCAGAGCTTTTGGCTAAAAAATTATATTATAAGATTTTCATTTTATGAAATATAAATTTGGGAAAAAAAAATGAAACCGAAAAAAAAAAAATTTTTAGGTCTCGGCTGATTTTTTTTTGCCGTTTGATTCAATTTTTTTTTGGTCTTGTTTTTCCATTGTTGATTTATTGATATTGTTATTTTAAAAGGTTAAAATTCAATATAATAAATTTGTACTTGTTTTAATTTGATAAGGATTAAATTAAAATAAGATGGATTGGTTTTGTTTTGTTGTTGTTATTGTTTTCGGCCTCATTGTTTTAAATTGATGATTTTTGTATAATGATTCAATTTTTATGATGTTCAAAGCGATTGTGATTAAATGAATATATGGATAATCGATTTAATCATGATTTAGATGTTCATTTTAAAAGGTTAAATTGAATAATCTAGTTTGAATCAATATTTAATAACGATTAAATATTGAATTTTGTACCGATCTAGCTATATTGGCAACATCGAAAATGGTTTTTTTTGTACAGTCGTTGCTGCTACTGTATATTATAAAAAAAAAAAAAAAAACTCCTGTTTTTTTATTGTTGCTGCTAACAGCAAGTTTTTTTTTATTTTTATTAATGTTTTTTTCGGTTTTTTGCTTAAACCGTGAGAATTTTTTTTTTTTTTTTTTTTGGGACTGGTACTGTTTACGTGAACAGTGATCAGTAGAAAAAAAAAATTTGTTTGTTTTTTTTTTTTGGCATTATAAAGATAATGTTTGTTTGTTATTGTGAAAAGGTTCACAATAATGATACCCGATTATTTTAAAAAGGTTTAAAATAAAATGGATTATGGAAGATTAAAATTGTTGTGGGCAATTAAGGAATTGTCACATAATTTTGATCGTATATAATGGTGGTTTGGATAATTAATCAACATAATTAATGAATTATGCCTTGTAGAATTAATTTAAATAGTTGATGCATTTTATTTTTGTCGAATGAATGAATGAATGAATGGTTTTATTTACGTATTTTTGCAATTGGTTGAAAAATGTAATACCTAGTGTGGCCTTAGTTAATCATGTTTTCGTAATGATGGAATCATGGTTTGGTTGTATTTATGAGATCTCGAATCTCCTTTTATTTCTTTTAATTATGTTTTTGGAATTAGAATGTAAATAGGTTTATTTTGTAATTTTGAAAATGTAATTTAAGAAGACTAAAGACGGAGATCGGATGCTCACTCCCGCTTCATGGACCAAGTTGGAACATCAAGTCAAGCTTCTCGGGTCCATAAGGATGGATTCCAAACTTGTATTTACTGTTCATTTTGGTAGATAGGCCACACTAGGACCGTTGTAATAGTTTACGTATTTTTCGTTCTTTTACTTTTCATTCACATGTTAAATAATTGCATCATATTCCGCCTAAACCAAACCACCTAAATTGCATGAAAAATGATTCATATAGTTTGAATTTTCATCTTAGACATACAGATGTCACTCGTTCATAGGGCCATCACCTTAGTCTAATCATTCACGAAATGCTAGAATTTTGTTCACTTAAAATGAATTAAATTTAAGATGATGGGATCTTCCTCTAAAATGAAAATTGAGACTAGTCTTTATAGGAAAAACTACTATGAACCCCTTCTTCGTCGGAAGTCATAATATGACCCCTTCTACGTTGGGTAAGTAGTGAGTGTTGACCTATTTTACCTCAACATTGTAGTCCGAGTAATATCTCGGGATTATAATGGACTAAAGATAGAATTTACAGAAATTTATCGACCGAGAATTCTAAAGGTAGAATTAGCCAAGAGGTTGGCTTATCAATTTACAGGAATTGAGTCTTGGGATCATTTATATAATTCTTGAGGGAGGTCAATTGTATAAATGCATGAGTCATCGCATTAAACAGTTATTGCATTAAGACTTAATATTAAAACGATGAAACTTATCATATTGATTTTCTTTTTCCACAGTTTTCGAATTCATAACTGCTAAATAACAAAATGGCTGGCCATACTGATGACCCAATGCCAAGTGCTACACTCGCTCGCGAGTCCTGGCTAAAGATCTTTATGGACAACATGAATCAGTCCACGCGATTGAAGAATGATGGGTCCAACTTTGCGGACTGGGAGGCGGCATTACAGAATGCTGCCATTGCTGACGGTAAGCTCAAGTACTTGACTGAGCAACTACCGACTAACCCAGGCCCCAATGCAGGAGCAAATGAATCACTTGCTTATAGTGATTTCGTACTGGAGGCGGGTGCGATAAAGAACGTACTCATCTTTGCAATGGAATCCAATTTGCAGAGGCGATTCATAGCCCAGGGTGCAAACAAGATTTTCACCACTCTCTCTAACGAGTTCTCGAAAGCTCCGAGGATCGTTAGCTATGAGTATACCTGTCGCTTCTTTGAAGCGAAACTCCAGAAGGGCCAAGCGGTTAGCCCACACATTCTTGCTATGATCGAGAATGTCGAGAAGCTGGAGGCTCTTGGTTGTAAAATCGATGAGAAGATCATTATTGATCGTGTGCTTCATTCACTTCATGATGGTTTTGCCCTTTTCAGGGCAAATTACTATATGAATGATCTGAAGAAAAGTCTTCATCAGCTCCACTCACTTCTCGTACAGACCGAGAGTGATCTGAAATTGAGTGGGGGCTTGAGGCAGAACGTTCTCATGATTGGCAACAAGGGTAGAGGTAAGGGCAAGGCTCAGGCTGACCTAGCTGTAGGGAAGCCGAAGTTCAAAAAGCCAGGAAAGGTCAAGAGTGGGCCTGGTGAGACTAGCGGTAGCTCACAAGGCAAGACAAAGAGCAAGGAAAACACGGAGTGCCACCATGGCCACAAGACTGGGCATTGGAGGCGGAACTGTCCCGTGTATGCTGAAGACGTAAAATCAGGCCGCGTCACTCCTGTTGGTACGTCATCTTTTATTCATATGATTGAGATTAACCATGCACGTTTCGGAACTTGGGTACTAGATACTGGTTGTGGTTCTCATCTGTGTAATCATTTGCAGGGCCTAAGAAGCATCACAACTCTCGCAAAGGGTGATGTGGACCTGCGAGTGGGGAATGGAGCTAGAGTTGCTGCCGTTTCAGTGGGAACATATGTAATCCAAGTCCCTAGTGGTTTTGAATTATTGCTGAATAATTGTTACTATGTACCCAGTTTGTCGAAAAACATTATTTCTGTTTCCGTACTTGATAAGGACGGTTTTTTGTTTTTAATAAAGGATAATAGCTGTATTTTCTCTTTAAACGATATGATTTATGGTAAAGCTGTTTCCATGAATGGAATATATGTTTTAGATCAAACCACAAATATAATGCATGTGAGTAATAAGAAAGAAAAGGTTGGTGACAAAGATCAAACCTATCTATGGCATTGCCGTATGGGACACATAAATGAAAAACGCGTGAAAAAGCTCATTGATAATGGGACTATCTCCCCATTTGACTATGAATCTTTTGGCACGTGTGAATCATGTCTCATAGGCAAATGACTCGAATTTCCTTCAAAGGTGTTGGAATGCGCGCTACTGACCTATTAGGACTCATACATACTGATGTGTGTGGACCTATGTCAATCAACGCTAGAGATGGCTATAGATATTTTATCACTTTCACGGACGATTTGAGTAGATATGGTTATGTCTACTTAATGAAGCATAAAAGTGAGTCCTTTGACAAGTTCAAGGAATTCCAGAATAAGGTTGAAAACCAGCTGGATAGAAATATTAAAGCACTACGTTCAGATTGTGGTGGCGAATATCTTTCGAATGAGTTTGATCAACACCTTAAAGACTGTGGTGTAGTACTACAGTTAACTCCACCTGGAACACCACAATAGAATGGTGTGTCCGAACGGAGAAATCGAACATTGCTTGATATGGTTCGATCCATGATGAGTCACACGGTTGTGCCTAACTCATTATGGGGATATGCTCTATTGTCAGCTGCTCTAATACTTAACCGAAGTCCGTCTAAAGCTGTAGACAAGACTCCATATGAATTATGGAAGGCAACGGTCCCTAACTTGTCCTTTATTCGGGTTTGGGGCTGCGAGGCTTATGTCAAGTGGAGGTCTGACGATAAGCTCGGCCCACGATCGGTCAAGACATACTTTATTGGTTATCCAAAAGGGATGTTTGGTCATTACTTTTACTCGCCTACCGAACATCGAGTTTTTGTTGCGGCTAGTGCGACGTTACGTTCTTAGAGAAAGAATTTATCGAGAATAGGACAAGTAATGGAACCTTCGATCTGTCGGAGATTCAAGAACCAACAACCGAGCAACCAATTGGAGGAAACTGTTCCTTCATCATCGGCTGCGGTAAATATTCCTGAGGAACCTAGAAGGTCGGGTAGAGTCTCCATTCCTCCATACAGATACATTGGTATGGTCGAGGAGAATGGGAGAGATGACGTTTTACTCCTAGAGAGTAACGAACCCACTACCTATAAAGGTGCCATGACCTGTTCCGACTCTAACCTATGGCTTGAAGCCATGCAATCCGAGATGGACTCTATGGATGAGAATAACGTATGGGATCTGGTTGACTTACCTGATAAGGTTCGGCCTCTTCAGTGCAAATGGCTTTATAAAATAAATCATTCTCTAGAAGGACAACCAGATACATACAAGGCACGACTAGTGGCAAAGGGTTTCACTCAAGTGCAAGGATTGCACTATGATGAAATTTTTGCACCCGTAGTTATGTTGCGTTCCATTCGGATAATCTTAGCGATTGCGCTTTTCATGACTATGAAATTTGGCAAATGGATGTGAAAACCGCCTTCTTAAATGGTTATTTGGAGGAGGAATTGTACATGGTACAACCCGAAGGTTTCATTGATCCTAAAAATCCTAAGAAGGTATGCAAGCTTAAGCGTTCCATTTATGGACTTAAGCAAGCTTCTCAGAGTTGGAATCATCGTTTCGACCAGGTAATAAAAGAGAATGGATTTACTCGATCGGTCGAGGAACCATGCTTATATATCAAGTCGAGTGGGAGCAAGATTGTCTTCCTAATATTGTATGTAGATGACATACTCTTGATTGGGAATGACATACCTCTCTTAACTTTCGGTAAAAGTTTGGTTAAAGAACCATTTCCAGATGAAAGATCTGGGTGAAGCACAAAGAATTTTGGGGATCCGTATCTACAGAGATAGATCACGACGGATGTTATCCCTCAGTCAGGAGTCTTATATAGATAAGATTCTTGAGAGGTTCAGCATGACCAACTCCAAGAAGGGGAACCTTCCAATGGTCTCTGGGATGCATTTGAGTAAAGCTCAGGCACCAAAGACATCAGAAGAGGTCGAGCGCATGAGTCGGATTCCTTATGCATCAGCTATAGGATCGATCATGTATGCCATGATATGCACACGTCCAGACGTGGCATATGCATTGAGTATGACGAGTCGTTACCAAGGCAATCCAGGTGAAACACACTGGATAGCTGTAAAGAATATCCTTAAGTACCTACGGAGGACTAAGGATTGGGTATTGACTTATGGAGGTGACACTGAGCTATGCGCAACCGGTTACGCAGATGCTAGCTTCCAAACGGGTCGAGATGACTCGAAATCTCAGTCTAGATTCGTGTTTACTCTTAATGGCGCTGCGGTCAGCTGGAAAAGCTCCAAACAAAATGTTATAGCAGATTCTACGACTGAGTCCGAGTACTATGCTGCTTCAAAGGCTGCGAAGGAAGCTATATGGATGCGTCAATTCTTACAAGGACTAACTGTAGTTCCTAGTTCGGATGACCCGATCACCATCTATTGTGATAATAGTGGTGCCATCTTCCAGGTTAAGGAGCCTAAGTCCAGCAACAATTCTAGGCATGTACAACGGAAAGCTCACATGATCCGAGATTACGTGGAGCAAAGGGAAATAGTGATAGACAAGATTGCTACGGATGATAACGTCGCAAATCCTCTCACTAAACCATTGAGATATGATAAGCATGAAGGGCACGTTGTTTCCATGGGAATCAAACATGTTCCTGAGTTGTATTAGTTGTTTTATTTGGATTAGACACCTGTATCTTTTCATAAAACTATCTATGAAATCATCGTTTTGTTATATATTTTGTTTTTCATGTGGGTTGTACTGACAACATTGAACACCACAAAGTGAACTGAATTACATTAAATTTGTTTTGGGTCCGTAATTGCCTACATGAACTGATAACTCTGGCAATTATTTTGTGACGTCGAGTGATGGTGGGTTCAACGAGCCATAAGTCAAACTGTTGACTGATCGATCACAGATGCGGGTTATAATGATACTGCGCAGGACATTTTGTGATGACGTTATGGAGTCCTAAATGTTTCAGAACATTAGGTGCCAGGTCGTGGATAGGACATCCATCGTGTTCCTAGAGTCGATTCTTTTAACTATCGACTGTCTCTTGAGATAAAGGCAGTTTTTGGGTGATTTTTGTTTCTTTCTCATGGTCGACCGTAACAGGAGGCTAAGTAGATTTTCACTGGGTCATTTCATACTGCGCTTGTATCTGCAAGTTTCGAGTTGAATAAAATATCCAACCTTTATCAGGATATGATATTTCTCAGGGCCACTCGAGGAGCTGTAACTGAAATGCATGGCCATGCTCGAATGAAGATTCGTTTATCAGTTAAGTTACTCTCTAGTTGGGGAAACCACTCTTGATACTGATCACTTGTAAACTACGACCTTTGTGAATACGGACTTTGCAAATTGGTTTACATTGAGTGGGAGAAATTTATTATGTATATGAGAATCGGTTATCGCACATACACTTGTACGGACAAGTGGGAGATTGTTGGAGCCAGTGTCCTCCACAGTTAGTGCAATAACATAAATAAATCTCTGTAGGTTTACAGGGTATACTTTGTATAATAATCAGTTGATTAACGTTTATCAATAACGGTTGGCTTGCTAGATAAGTTTGACGTTATTGTCATACAGATGGCGGTGATCAACTGGTCCCTAAAAGTCACACCTATAGGATGTGTTTGAGAGATGTGATTATTTGAGAAAATAATCATATTGATGCCCTATTATATGACTAAAAGGTTAGTCAGTGTATTTTACTAAAAGGTTAGTCAATGTGATGATGAGACGATTATTTAAGGACGATTAAATAATATGAGCTGAGACGAATTAAAAGTAATTCGTGATTAAATAGAAACTGTTGTATTTAATTAGCATATATATAATGTAAGCTTATGCGAATTAAAAGGTTACTTCGTAATTAAATATAAAATGTTATATTGAATTAGCAAATTATAATTATACGGATAATTATAATTAACGTATATATTATACGATACATTAATAATACACTTTATATATTAAAGCGAATTTAACCGGGAAACAGTCCAGATTAAATCTGGAATTTTCGGTCCATGGGTAGTTGTTTAGAGGAGACAAAACTCCTCATTTAAACCCTAGAGAGCCGTGAGATAGGTAGAGAAGCAGGAGAAAATTCTAAACCTAATTCAATTCTCACTGGTGCCTCCATCACACACAAAACACAAAACTAAAAGTTAACAGTAACTTTTGATTATCTTTCTAGCAAAGCAGAAGGGCATATCTCATACAATCTTGGGTGAGACGATTAGGAGGATATCTGCTTTGATATCTGTTCTTAGGCCGAATTTACTAGGACCAAAGGTTCAATTCGATTTCTCTATGTTTTATATCGTTTTCATATTTATGACTCGCAATTCATATTATGTAATTTTGTTATAATCCTAATTTTATTGGGGAAGTAAACTGTTATTTCCCACAGTCATTACCTTTCTTTGAAAAGATTACATAGAAATCAACGGGAACAAGGAAGAATCCAATCCGAATGGGGACATCTTCCACAATTCCTGTTGGAGTATGCATAGTTCCATCGGCCAGTTGAAGGCTAGTATTTGTAATCTTCATTTGCATTGGGCAATGGTCTTGATAGAAGGTAAAGGGCATGACACTAATAGCGGCCCCTAAATCACATAATGCATTTCTAACCTTATGAAGACTCAATGTGAAGGAAATATTAAAACAACCTGGATCTTTAAGCTTTGTAGGATTGATAACCTTCCCTTCTACAAGGGGAGATTCCTTGGGAAAATCTTGGGTTGTTTCTTCTTCTTGAAATGTCTTGCCAATCCTTGCCTCCAACCTTGAAAAAGCTTTGTAATTTGCCATCGTTGTTTTACCAACTCTTTCTTCTAACTTCCCTTGAGCTCTTATCAAAGTCATGATCAAAGATTCGAGACGGGATGTCTCCTCTTATGTAGGGGCTCGGGTTGGTTTGGCTAGTGAAGGATTATTGTAAAGTTCGTGGGGAAACTTATAAATGGGCTCCTTACTCTTTCCTGGATTACAAGTGCAATTCTTTTTAAGCTCGCGGAGAATAACGGTAAGGCTATCTACACGGGACAATAGGCTTCTCAATTCTTGGTCCTCGGTTGAGCTCTCACAATTCCTAAAAGGATTATCAAAAGGTTTTTCAGCAATCATGTCGATTGTGACTATTAACGGGTCTTCACTCTCTTGGGTGGTTTGACTTGAGCATATTGTAGAAAATAAGTATGAGTACATGTTGTGTTGTGCTTGTATTACTTCCCTTAACTTGGCATCTACTTGACCGTTTTGAAAGGATGAGTATGGAATGGTATAGGGTGCATTAGTAGGTTGGCCTTGGCAAAATTGTGGGTGAAAGGGGTTTAATGGTGTGAGTTTATTCCCACATCTTTGAGGTACATGCCCAATTCCTCCACAAAGTTCACAAGGGGTTGTTGGTGAGGTAAACGGGTTTAAAACTCTTGGACAATATAAAGTACTTCCTGGGGTGGTTTCATTTGATGGAATGGGACAGGCTAAGGAAATGGTAGTGTCAAAATCACATGAGGTTTCCACTCGGCTTTTCTTTCGCTCTCCCCCATTACTTTGGGAACCTTCCCCACTTTCTCTTTGTGAATTATTCGATAAGGTTGATATGGTGGATTGAGGTTTAAACCTACGATGGAAAGCTATGACGATCTCTTCCCACTCCATTGGTTTTGTGGCATCTTTTAGACGACGGGTGAACAACCATTTGGCTTCTCTCTTTAGTGATAAGGGAAAGAGAGTTTCGTTGATTTGGTTTTGCGTGATCCCTTCCCTCTTAAAAGTTTGACACAACTCACAAAATGTTTTGATATGGTGGGCAGCGTTTTCATTTGGCTCGCCACTGAATTAGTTACCTTCAATGAGAGCAATTAGAGTCATATGGACCCTTAGGATCCCAATAGCAAGTTCAAAAACCCAGAACCTAGGATCTTCTTTTGTTCGCACCATTTTTGTCAACCTAAAAGAAAAACACACAAAGGAAAGTAAGTAATGATTTAAGGTACAGTTGCACCTGAAAATGGTAAAATTTTAAACAAAAATCAGCAATACATAGATAAACAAAACCGTGCTCCCCGGCAACGGCGCCAAAATTTGACCGGGTTGTGTCGCAGTCCCAAAACAAAAATAATTACCCACACTTAGGCTAACAACATAAAAAATGTAATTAGGGAAGTAGGGATCGATACTCAGGGAGTACGTGCTAACTATGAATTGCTATCGGGTGATTTTTATTTAAGTTCGATTCATTTGAGGTGATTATCTAAACTACTAACATGAAATAAAATGACAAATATACAATGACGATATTTAAACGACAAGTATGGAAATTGCGATAAAAATAAATCTAATGTAATTGATGACGGTAAAATAAACTAACTAACGACAATAAAAATTACGATGATTTAATAAAAACAAAAAAAACTACCTAACAACAATAAAATAAAAACAACAATAAAAACTATCTAATGGCAATAAAATAAAACGATATAATAAACTAACTAAAACGATAAAATAAACTATCTAATCAAATTGATATAGAGAATTAAAAATTCATGTCAAATGATTTAAATGGTTTATTGATACCAATATTAGAATTACTACGATTGTCTAAGCCTTGTAACGGTATATTCCTCTCGGATTCGTCCCAACTTTTTAATGGGTCCTAACGTCCTTTCAGCCTGGTTAGGTCACTAAACCCCTATTGGTAGTCCTAATTCCCATCCCAACTCTCGTTTCTAAGACGGAAATTGACTAATACAAACAATTGTTTATGGCCACTAAACAAAGTTATATAATTTGACACAACCAAAGGAAGAAACAAACTAGATGGTTCTATTGGCATCCATTCTTCTTTTAATTCATTTTAACTAGCAAATCATTTCAATATTTCAATTTTATTTATTTACACAATGATAATCCTACACTACTAGATTTAATTTATGTGATTAAATAAATTAAGAGGAAAAAGATGTAGGAAATTAAACTATGAATTATGGATATTAAAATGATTGACATGATCAAAATTAAATTGGCTATTATTCTAATGATGAAATTTACAATGATTGTTATATGACTAGGTGAAGTAAAATGAGACAAATTAAACGATGATTTAATTTTGACTAAATTGCTTTTATGCGGGATTACTAACAACAATGATAATACGAAAAGAAGGCTAAGTAGATTATAATTCATGGTTTATGAAAGTGACAGGATCTATTATAACATAACGGTATTGAAAATAATGAAAGCAAAAGATAGAGAATTACCGGGAATGGAAGTACAACGATGTAAGAGAAAATAATAAGAACGTATTTCAACCAAAATTTAATGATAAAACAGTAGAGAGTGCTAGAGAAAATGCTTGAAGTAAGATGTCTAAACTTGCATACAAAACCATAAACTATAATCTAACTTGTATGTAAATTGCTAAATGTAATGTGTTGTGTTCTTATGTTATTCTCTAATGTCTCTTCTAAATTATGCTTATGATGATGATAATCTTAGGCTTTTATAGGGCTGCAAGGATGAGCTTTTCCATCCGGATTCATACCCTAGACAAGGCAATAAACATTCCCATTAAAGCTTGGGAGAAGAAGAGGTAAGAAGTGTTCATCAGCAGACATACCCGATTGGGTATATGGTAAATCCGATCGGGTATGTAACCCTGATGGATCTTCTTTCGTCTCTTCCAATTTCTTCTTTGGGCACGGAATCCTATGCCTTTTTTTGGTAGTTTGCAGCTCGGATATGGTCTTGGGCCAGACTTTGGTTGACTTGGGCTTGTGTTTTATTTAAGAAAGTAAGTCAAAAGTCAAGACCAATCCACTTTGAGGAATGATGCAATGGGAATTGTGATCCAATCATGAAATTGCTATCTTCGGTTCCTCGTAAACTTGTATTATAGTGCCTTTGCTCCATAAAGTAAGAAAATATAGCAAAACCGCTTCATTTCCTATAAAACGAGACAAAGCACGCAAAACAACTAGAATAGTAATATTAGCTCGTTAATCACTTAACAAAGTGCATAAATCATATAGAAATCGAGCTAAAACGGGGGATAAATTTGTACAAAATATCGCTTATCAAACTCCCCCAAGCTAAACCCTTGGTTTTCCTCACGCAAACATAACAATCATATACAGGACAAGGGTAGCAAACAATGATCAATCTATCATCCAAATCTCAAAAATAAGCTCTTAACAAGTAGATGAATCATAAACCCAAAACAACAAGGGCAAAGAAAAGTGCGAATCATGGTTGAGATTTACATAACGGCGCAGCATAGAAAATATTCTTTGGACTTTTTCAGCTTTTGCATGATCTTATTGACTATGGACTCTTTCGATACACTCTTCACTCAAATTTTAGTGAAATAGGAAATATTGGTTCAAATTTGAAGTCACACTCTCCTATCTGAAAGTCCTAGACCTTTAATTAGACTCCTCTAATTAGTTCATTAAATTGTATTAACTTAATGATTTAGGATCTAGTTATTATGCATGCAAATATAAAAGCATAAATATAAAGATAAGATAAAATTTTCTTACATTGGAAAATTTCGGCAAAATGGGCACAATAAGAAACTCTTTTCTTATTGTTCTTGAGCAAGAAAATAATCGATGATCCTCCATAAAACAACCTCCAAAGTAGAAGGCCTCCTTCTTGTTGCACCCAAGATTAAACCCAAAATAATCTTAACTTATTATTAACTAGATAATAAGCAAGACATAATACTACTAATATTGTTGTATTACTACAGTAGTAATAGGTTAAGAATATTAGTGTATATGAGAGTTTAGAGAGTAGTTGAGTTAGTGATAGTGTAACACCCGCAAATGTACCCTATTTTTCTAGTAAAAATATTTTTACGGATACTTTTCAACAAATTTAAGTTTTAATATAGAATTTTATGTTCCGAGTCGAATTTAGAATTTCCGAGTTCGTATTTGGAATTTCCGCGAGATTCCATGAGAATCCCGTCTTAAGGCGTCTTTGACTTTTCTTGACTTTTGAGTCGTGTTTGACTTTTCTTGACTTTTGAGTCGTCTTTGACTTTTCTTGACTTTTGAGCCGTCTTTGACTTTTGTTGACTTTTTTCTTATAAATATCATACTACCATTTAGTCTATTTTTCATTCACAAACACAACACATTACTTCATCACTAAGAAACCCAAACCAAAACCCTTGCCTCCATACACTTTCCGATCTTTGAATCACCGTATCTCCTTCGTTTCTTATTGGAATTCACGTAAGTTCGTCTTATTCTTCCCCTCTTAGCTTCCTCTATCCGTTTTGGTAATAAAATTACCGTCTTTCTCGCTTTTTAAATTATCCGTCTTTCTCAAGGTGAATGATATTCGTCTTTTATTATCTAATTGTATGTAGGTGGAGACTAGGAAGGTTTAGAATCGATTAAAGACGCGTAAAGGTAACGGTGAAGGGTTACTCGATATCATTTACGTGTTTTACATGCTTTATATGTTAGAACTCGTATTTAGAATACGATTAGTAAGCTTTGGATTCATGTTATTGATGATGATTGTTGTTATTTGATGATTGTTGATGATGAATATTGATTGTTGATAATTATTAGAAGTGAATTAGGAGAATGGAAAATGATGGAACTTGTGTAAGTTGTTCTCGGGTAGGAAGTAGTCCTGGCCGAAGGGCCGGCTGCCGGTTCAGTGCCCGGCTGAGAATTCACTGCACCGACCCTTTTTCGTAGAATGATCATATCTCCTTCGTTACTTGCTTGTTTTGGGCTTTTGACCACTCGTTGGAACTGTAAGAGGATAAGCTATCACCTCGACTTTGAATTTCTGCATTTCCATATATAGAACTCTAGTTCTGACCGTTTGAAGTGGACCCTTGTTTTAGTTAGTTTCCAAACTTGGTTTTTGTGGGTAGTTGTGCTCCAAGCCGGGGTACCGGCCGCCTCCCTCCACCCCGGGCTGGAACACGGCTGTCTTTTCTTCTTGAAATTTCTAAATCTCGTAATTTATAATAGTTCGCATGATTCGTTTATCGTATAATTTTACGTAGTGACTTATAATATTCATGTTTTGGATATATGATATTTCATTCGCTTGTATCACATGTTTCGTGACGGTTTTCGATATATCTTTCTTTTGAGTCGGTTTTACATATGTTATGATTGAGCACTAATGATTTGGTGCTATGAACTCTCATTTCCCGGCTACACCTTATACTCGTTAGACTGGAATGTCGGAGCGATGGGGTGTATCCTTGATGCTTGTATGCATGTTTAGTGGGGATATGACGACGTTGTTAGGAGGCGAACGCAATGCGTTGATCGACCCGACCGTCAAATGTTGTATACCTGCGAGGTGGTGTTATTGCATGTAGCGTACTAGCTTGACTTCTGACTATAGATCTCTTTCCGCCTCTTTCGTGAAGGTTGACCGAATTTGGGGTACTCGGCGTCTATGACTGACCGAGTCTTGGATGTGGAACGTCTTACCACATGTCGAATCGGAACATGTCTTATTCCGAGAGTCTGGCCAGGTTTAGTCTTGGATGTGGAACGTCTTACCACATGTCAAATCGGAACATGTCTTATTCCGAGAGTCTGGCCAGGTTTAGACTAGGACCGTATTATTATCGTCGTCCTACCGAGAGGATTAGAGTCTTGTGTGTACGAAACGTCTTCTCGTACATGATTCCAGGAAACGTCTTATCCTGTGAACTTGTTTTGTCTAGGTCATGAGTATACGAAACGTCTTATCGTATACGGTTCCGGAAAACGTCTTATTCCGTGAGCTTCCATTGGCTTGTCTTGCTATTGTACACGATGCTAGTGCGTTTCATTTGCCGTGAGAGATGTTGTCAATATATTGGTATGATTACATGAATGATTATATGATTGATCATTGAATGACTTGGCATGGTTTGTTTGTCGAGTCTCAATCTTATCAAACTTATACCGCTAACGGTGAGATGTAAGCCCTAGTGAGCGTATTCGGTTGCCTAAGAGTGTTTTCCCCGAGTCTTGAATAACATGATGGTTCCTCAATTTGATTTCCATATGAGCTTATCATTATATATTGGATTGCCTATTTATTCTTATCGTAACTCACATGGATATCTATAGATGCATGATTTCACTTTTGTATTTCCTTATATGTACGTTTAATGTGATATGGCTGGGAGAACCCGGAGTTACTCCCCACTGACTGTGGCGTTCATGTTTTTCATGAATGAACAGGTTGCTTGCATGGATGTCTTTTTTCTTATGCTATTTTGGGTTCGGGTGTGAGCTAGCGGGCGTTGTCCCTGGAAGTTTCACCTCTAGACGATATTAGCTAGTTTTGCTAAACACTTGTTCTTTGCTAACATTTGAAGAGACTCCGTCTCTTTGTTATATTCCGTACCTAGTTTGTAATATTTTGACACTCCTCGTGTTATTTAACTTGCATGTATAAAAGTTTTAAAAAAACTACCTATTTCCGCAATATAATTCACATGCTTGTTTGTTTTATATTTCCGCATTCGCGAGGGTTGTCACAGTTGGTATCAGAGCTTTATCGCTCCCGACGCACACACGTGAACCCTAAACTTAAACTACTTGACCTTGAAATAATAAATAAGAGATGGGTAGACTTAAGGACCTAAGGTGGTAGTCTGTGGTGTACTTGATGTTTGTTAGGTTCTAACTTGTTTGTTTGATTGTGTTGAGTGATGTTATGTTTGTTTGTATCTACCGTTTTGAGGTGGATCATTGTGTTACTTAGAAAAAGTATCCTTTACCGAAGATTGAAGATTGACAAGTCTAATTAAAGTGTATTTCTTCCTCATCTATGAATTCTCTCGTCCTTATTGATTATGCTCTCTTCCTTCTATCTAGATGCTTCTTTCTCTTCCATCTTGTTTGCCTCTTGGAAATTACTCTTGATAGTTCCTCCATCTTACCATTGGTATCCTTACCTTCCTCTTGTAATATTTTTGTGGATGCCATACCCATTTGTTTGTGGTATCTTATACTTGGTCGGAAGAACTTTGAATTTTGTGGAATATTAGTGTTTGTTAGAATGAATTGGTGATTTGAGGAAAATGGTGTAGATCTAAATTCACCATGTATTGATGATTGGTTGTAACTCTAAGGAAAGGTAGTAAGATAAGTTTGACGATTTTAATGCTTGATGCTTGTCATGACTTGTGTGTAAATAGTTCATGATATTCGATGGTGTTAGGTTGAATGAGTTGGCTAGGACTCCTTATCCCATTAGTGATTTAATCTTTTGAACTTAGGAATTTGAATGATGCCTTGAGGTGTAAAATGCTTTTGAGATTAAGGGATGTCTTGTGGTTTTCTATTGTGTGTTTGTGAGTGTAAGCTTAGTGGAAAAGCATTTGGCTATAGTTCTTGGATTTAAAGATATGATCTTATCTTATGGTATCGAAGACTCGTTTGGAGTAGTAAGATTTCGTTGTAAGTTGATCCATATTACTTGAGGATTATGATGTGAGTTATGATGGAAATACCTTGGGACGTTAATGATGATGTTTGACTTGAGGTTTTACTTTGTTAATAATGAACTCGTGGGCTATATGATGTTGATAATGACGTTTTGTTCGGTGTTCTACCTTGTGGCCGTAGGAGTTGAAAAGAGATTAGTATGGAGAATTCCTTCTTGGTTCTTCGGTTTTTGAAACCTTTGGGAATGTGTCAAATTATGGAGTTGAGAGAATGTTACTATGCTTGAGTTGCAATTCCGCAATTGGGAATCCGTCTTCTATGAAAGGGTGGATGAATTGGGTTGTAATCGATTTGTTAAATCTAGGTGTACCTTACTCCGATGGTTCGTGGTACGAGGGTCCCTTGTAAGAGACCTTTGTTATTAAGATGATTTGCTTTGCTATCGCCCTGAGTTTGAAAAGGGAATTTTGTGGAATAAACCTTAAACCTTTTTCTCGTGCCATTATCCCTTTCCATTTCCTTTCATGCAAGTTCCTACTAAACTCGATTCCTAGGAAACTGTTTTCTCTTATCTTTTCCTTTGCTTGGCTATCTTCATAGCTATAGCTATCAAATATCTAGCTTTTGGCTCCCTGCCTCTAGCGTTCCCCTAATTTTCGTCCGATCTTATCGCGTTCGTGTTTCCCTCGAAATCTCCTATTGTTTTCAATGTCATGGTGTCATTGTCATTCCTCTGGTGAGATGATTAGGTTGTTAGCTAGCTTCGTGTTGATTTTGATCATGAATAGGATTGGGATTTAAACCTTAGGATGAATCTGTTGGTGGTATTGTATCCTCTCTTGGTGGCTTCATTTTTTGAGCTTGCTAGTGTAGTGCTATTTTGGGAATCAAGTTGATCGAGATGATATTCGTTGTTGTGGAGTATTATATCGGTTGCTTGGGATATCATTTGGGAATTAGATGTCTCTAATTGGTGGATTCTAAAAGAGACTTTGCTTTAGGGTAATTGAGTTGGTACCCAAAGTTTGAGGAGTATTGTCATAAATGAAAATCAATTCATTTTGAGTTTTAGTTCAGCTGGATGATTTGAATGGTTGTCTGATTGCCTAGTGATTGGCCATTTGTGGTTTGGAATTAGTAATTCTCTTTTATTCTTAAGGAGCCGTAGTTTGCTAATGTGATTATTTATATTTGAGGCTTCGAGCGTAGTAATGATCGAATTAAGGATGTTATGACGTATTAAAGAATTATTATATTCGATAATGGATTGTGGATTTTCCCTTGTCGTGAGACTTTGGATGAGACTAGTTGGATCCTAGATAATTATGTTTGTTGCGTGGATTGTGTTTTGACTTTTGAGGATGAGAAAGTTCATTGTAAATTTAGGATAATGAGTTTGAAGTAAATTGGATTAAAGGATATCATGGTAAGTCCTTTACTTTGTGGTTGTTAGTGATCACGTTTCCATAGATAAATATTTTGTTGGTAGTTTCTAGTAAGAGTTCTGATGAAACTAAGAAGATTAGAGTGCGTAATAAATCTTTCATGTGGATTGTTAGTTGTGCAGTCTACCGTGCCGATGGACCTTAGTAGATTCTAATGGGATTCGAATAATTGGGATTTGTTACTCGAAGTTTCGTGATTATGGAATATTTTTGTAGGATTTCTGATGATTGAAATTGATGAGTTGCAATTTAGGTAAATTGCATTCTCTTGAGAATTAGAGTATCAGTAGAGTTAGTACTATCGAGTTCTTGTAGATATTCGTGCCGATTTCATCGTGATCTTCCTATCCCTAAGAGTTCAATTTGTTTTGTTTTTGCGTGTTTTGAATATATTTTGTTACCCTGAATTGTGTGTGAAATGTGTGAGTCGCTCTATGTACGTGTAATGTCTTGTTATTTGATTGTATCTTTGATAAAATTTTCAAATTTCCATATTATATTTCTAATTTAACGTTTCAAAAAAGTCTAAAGATGGTTTGTGTACCCTATTTTTGGAGAAAATGGATTTCTTTTGCTTTTATATTTGGATTTTGTGTTTGGTTGGATGTTTGCACTCGTTATTGGAGACGTCTGATAACTAGTCCTGCACTTACTAACGTTGTTTTGAATTTTGATTTCACTATTTCGACTTTAATTTGATTTGGATAACTTGAGTTCTCGTTCGCGACGGGCACTCTTGAGATCCGTAAGTAAGTTTCGCACGCACTTATGAAAAATTTCCTTAAACCGTTTCGAGAAGAACATCATTTCATAAATGTTTTCCCTTGTAAAAGCTTTCGTGTTGA
>JAIUZE010007111.1:0-38823 GCA_022085475.1 Heliosperma pusillum | reverse complement strand
AGCTGGAGAGACCATTTGCGATATGTTTGCCGGCATTGGCCCATTTGCCGTTCCAGCAGCACTAAAGGGTTGCACTGTGTATGGAAATGATCTCAACCCGGATAGCATTCGATATTTGAAAATCAATGCAGAAATTAATAAAGTTGGGAATCGTGTATTTGCATATAACATGGACGCGAGAGAATTCATCAGTCATTTGATGACTGTTCCTACTCTGAAGAAAAACGATTCCTGCAGAACTCCTCCAAATGCTTCTGATGGAAGCAGCAGGACATCCAATGGCGGGGTCAATGATGAAAATTCTGAAGGTAATCTAAAAGTTGTACTTGCTCTCTTTGGTTTTGTGCTCGTGAATTTCCCATGTCAGGCAACAAAGTCTGTGAAAGCGTTGTTATAATTTGGACATGCAGTGGCAAAAGTGAAGGTGAACTCATCTATTTCAGCAGCTAAAAAGCCCGTAGAATATTGTCAAGAAGGTATCACAGATGGTGTCAAAAGCCTACTATGTGTCATGCTCACTCAACGTAACAAATCTGAGACTATCAGAATGACCCAACTCAATCCCGTATTGACTTTACATGCAAATAAGCCTACCCTACCTAACTAGTACTTTGAAACGCTAATCTTTGTTAGCCACGACCTAGAAATGATCCGGTCGACCTGCATTGCAGTCACTGTTCGAATTCAACCTGAACTTATGATGACAAGAGCCCACCCCTAGAGACGGGACCCGAATGACATGCTTTCTAGATCTAAGGGTGGTTTTATGAATAACCATAGACATTTTTCCTCGTGGAGCCACATCTTGATACATCTATTAATCCTTTTCATGCTAATTGGTACTTTAGATAATGGAGCTGTGGGATCCGATAGTTCTGGTGGCACGAAACGTGGAACTTCTAAGCGGTTGAGAACCTTTGATCCTCCTGCTGTAAAGCCGTGGGAGCATGTTGATCATGTGATAATGAACTTACCTGCTTCTGCACTCCAGTTTCTCGGTAAATATGTACCTACCTAAAAATATATGTAATTGAGTCTGTAGATGATTTGTCATTTGTAAATACCCTGATTGGCTAGTGATTCGTCTCTGTATATGACATGCTTATCAATTTCTTATTCAAACCCGCAGATGCATTTAAAGGTCGGATACAGAAGAAATATTGGAAGGGGCTTCTACCTTGGATTCACTGTTACTGCTTCATCCGGGCCAGTGAAACTGAAGAATATATCATTTCAGTGAGTATCTATGCTTTGCTTATTCTGTGTACTTTTATCCACACTGCATTTTCTTGTGTCTTTTTAGCTTGGAATTCAACGGAAGTTTTGGTTCTTTTCTTTTAAGTATTGCAAGTAAACACATTCCCGTAGATGATCTCATGATAATACTTTGGTGAGCTGACCGAAATAAGGACTAATTGGGGTGTTATTCTGTGTATTAGTGGATTGATGGGTAAGGTTAATTATTACATGAGTTGCTCTTGTATAGTTGTATATATTGACATGAGTCTGGCTTTCAAAAGATTGATTGACAAGAGAGAGACATTTTTTTAGTCCCTATTTATATTTAAATGAATAAATATAATGAAGGTAGCTTGTAAGGAATTATCAGCAGTCCTTAGGAATGAACAAAAGTAGAAGTCGAAGGTTGTTAATCCAATAATTCCCTTCACAATATTATTAACTGCTTTACTAGTTCCCATTTTTGCTACCCTAGAATTTAACAAAATTAGTTGTTCATGTATGAACTTTGTAGCACAAACTTGCTAGCCTTCTTGATTTTCTTCTTCAAGAATTCTGCGTGTCAATATTGATTTACTGAGCTCAGTATTCCCACAATTTTGCAGGAGGCTGAGTCTAGGTTGGGTGCTAAGATGCTCGACCCTGTGTTCCATAGAGTTAGGGACGTTGCACCTAACAAGGTAAACTAAACCTTTTGTTTTTACCTCTTTTGCACGCCTAATCTTTCGATGTCTATTTTAGAGGAGCCATAGACGCGCTCCCTTTGGTTCAAGATTACTCCTTATGATGAGATAATGTAAAACGGCTTATAAATTAGCCACACTTTTGTCAATTGTGAAGTATGAAGTAGCAATTTTTGGCCCAATATTCATTATTGATCGCAGTTAATTTGTGAGCAACCTCTATGTACGATAAGGGTAAGGGTGCATATACATGATCCCAGTTCCTAATGTTTTGTGATAATGATTGAGGCAGTAGAGTAATGTCGTTGTATACAACTAATCTTTCAAGGTACTATTGCTTTTCTCAGGCTATGTTTTGCTTAAGCTTCAGACTTCCAGAGGAAGCTTGCGTTAGTGAAGAGGTTGCTCAAGCCGCTGTCTGACATCCATCACTTGTGACTTTAGTTCCCTTCAGGACTTGATTGTTTATACCTGATACACTTGAATTTTTGCTCGTTTTATTGACAATTGTAACAACTATAGTTGGTTATGTTGTAGCAGTACGTTTTTTTGTTCCTGAACGGTCTTATACCTCCTCACTTCTGACCGTGAGAGGTACTTCAGATTTTGACTTGTCCTTGTTGCAAAAAATTGCAAACCAATCATCACAAGTCTTGTGCCATGATATTTTTTACCCATTAAAATGGAAGAACAAACATAGTCTTTTTTCACTTATATCAATTCTTCTGCAAGTTAGTTCCAATTAAACATTTATCCTACCTTCTTGGAATTGTTCCATATTTTACTTATTACTAAATCTGAATATCTCTCACAGAGGTGTTGCTCTATGGTTGAAAGTTGAGATTTTAAAAAAGCATTTTTTTATTTTCAAACGTGGACTAACCAAAATCTTTAGAGCAATTTAATTTGAGCAGAAGCAATAGTTTGCTTGGCTAATTAATATCTCAATTATAAATTTCAACCATTAATCAACCATTGTAGATTAATTAACTCGAATATTAGTTTAATGTGATTAAATACGTAATGCCAAAGTGATTATCAAAATATAGAGCAATGAAAACAGTAATAGTATGATGATGTAATATAATATGTTGGGATTCTTGGGAATTAAACTTTACAATTACTAAATTTAATGCAACCTAAATTAATGATTTAAGACATTGAGGAAAAAGATTAATTACAAGTATATTTTATTTTGAAAATATATATATACTTCCTCCCTTCAACTCCACTCTACCACTTTTATTTTTGTACAATATTCACAAGTAAACATATAATTGCAATTTTCTCTCAATATATAAGTAAAAAATATATTTATGTGCGATCTTGTTTGATTCGTCTTTACGAGTACATTATTAATATCTAACTTTTATAATTTTTGCAAACACGTAGCTAACGATATTTACCGCGTAAAACACGTCTCGGCAAATGTGAAAAAATATTTTGGTAGAGTAGAGTTGAAGGGAGGAAGTATATAGAGAAAGGATCATGTGAGTCATCTTAGGAAAGTTCAGTCCATAAGTCCTCTTATAGGCCCTTGAATCTTGGAGATGAATGACTGAGATTGAAGCTCCCAAAAAAGGATCAGTGGACTAATTTTTCACTCTCTCTCATCTTTACTAATTAACCACTAATCTCCATCTTAATTCAATCTATAAGATTTTTTCCACTCAACCACTTCTCTCTCATCCCACATAATTTCATTCCTCCATCTCTCTCTAAAACCCAAAAAAATCAAAAACCCAAAAAATTCAAAAACCCAAAAAATTCAAAAACCCAAAAAATTCAAAAACCTCCCTCACTTTCTTTCATCTCCCACCTCCGGGATTACCGAACTCCAGCGACCATCGCCGGCCACCGGCCAAATTTTTTAAAAAAAAAACTTTTTTTTTTCCAGATCTGCTTCCTTCCGCCTCGCCTCCACCGCACATGCTCCTCGCCGTGCCTCCTTCTTGCCGCCCTCTCCTGCCGCCTCCTCTCTTCTTCTTTTCTCTCTTCTTTTTTTTTCTTTTTTTCAGATTTGCACCTTTCTTTTTAGATCTCGTTTTTTTTTCTTCTCTCTTCTCTCCTGTCGTCCTTGCAACACCTTTTTTTTTTTTTTTTGAATCTATGTTTTTATTTTTTAGATCTCGTTTATATTTCAAATTTTTTATGGTTGTTACTTTTTCAAATCTCAAAAACCACCAATTTTTTTTTGTGGTTAGTAGTGTTGTTTCACTTAAGTTACACATATAATGACTGAAGTTACACATTTCTTTTTTTATGTTTTTATGTTTTTTTTTTCAAATTTGTTATGTTTTTATTTATTTATTTTAGATCTCGTTTTTTTATGGTGTTTTTATTTCCAGATCTAAAGTTACACTATTTTAGACTAAAGTTACACAATTAAGAGTTATATAACTGAAGTTACATGGGTAAAGACTGAAGTTACATAGGTTTGGATTGAAGTTACACTAGAAAAGATTAAAGCATAAAGTTATACTATAAATGACTAAAGTTACACAAATAATAATTGAAGTTTCACTAATATATAAAGAATAATGTTACCTCATAAAAATGCTAAAATTAAATCAAAATTTGGGTTAAAGTTACTCAAATAAGGGTTGGAGTTTCACTCGTAATGACTGAAGTTACACATATAAAAAGGGTAAAATCAAATAGATTTGTCTTAAAGTTACATATATTCAAATTTATACGGTAAGAATCACATTTTGGTTGAAAGTGACACAAATAAGGGCTGAAGTTACACTTGTAATGACTGAAGTTACATTCATAAAAAAGGCTAAAATCACATAAACTTGTCTTGAAATTTCATAAATTCAAATTTATGTAGTCGAAATCAAATTTTAGTTTGAAGTTACAAAAATAATGGTTAAAGTGACACTCGTAATCACTGAAGTTACACTCATAAAAAGGCTAAAATCACATAAACTTGTCTTGAAGTTTCATAAATTCAAATTTATGTAGTCGAAATCACATTTTAGTTTGAAGTTACATAAATAATGGTTGAAGTGACACTCGCAATAACTGAAGTTACACTCATAAAAAGGCTAAAATCACGTAAACTTGTCTTGAAGTTTCATAAATTCAAGTTTATGTAGTCGAAATCACATTTTAGTTTAAAGTTACATAAATAATGGTTGAAGTGACACTCGTAATGACTGAAGTTACACTCATAAAAAGTCTAAAATCACATAAACTTGTCTTGAAGTTTCATAAATTCAAATTTATATAGTCGAAATCACATTTATGTATGAAGTTACACAAATAGGGGCTGAAGTTACACTCATAAATCTCAGAAACTCAAAAGTGCTCCAAAGTGATTAATGAAAAGCTAGAGAGAGAAAGTTAATTAATTAGTGCATAAGTAATTGATTAGTGTTAACTGTGTTTTTGTCTCTACAATCTCATCCATCCATCTCTCTCATCCAATGGCTAGTCTGAGGACTCATGGACTCAAAAAAAGGATGGACTCACAAGAACCTATCTCTTAGATGAGTGGCTTAGATTAAGTGCAAATATGACTTAATCCCACTCAAATAATCATGATCCTATTTACCTCTCTCATGCCTACCATTAGTCCCTCTTACCCATGCATACAACTAGTTAGCCACATCACACACATTTCTCCCACGTTCTCCCTAATTTCCCCCTAATTTCAAAAACTCTCATTTACTGAATTATCAAACACTGAATTATCCTTTCCCACATCACACACTGAATTATCAAACACATTATCGATCATTTACTGCTGAAATGAAATCATTTATCATTCTCACTAAAACTCTCTAAATTCATTTCTCAGTCTCACTCTCCGCATTAACAGTTATCAAACACTCTCAAACTCTCTAAATTCAAACACTCTCACTCTCACTGGAACTCTCTAAATTATCAAACACAGTTCATCTATCAAACATCAACCGCATCTCATCTTTCTCAGGTATTTTACATTTTCTTGTTGTTTTAATTTTTATTTCAATATGTTTTATAGTCCTTATAATTTTAACCCGATTATAAATTAGGGTTTTTTTATTATCTTATTTTTACAATTGATTACATAGATTGCAATCTGAGGTAACCATATTGTCACACTGAATAAATTTAATTTATTAAAGTGTAACTTCAATTTCAATGTTCATTGTGTGTCACTTCAAGTTTGAATGTGTGTAACCTCTATTTAATTAGGGTTTTTTTATTATCTTATTTTAACCAGTGAATAAATTTAATTTATTAGAGTGTAACTTCAATTGCAATGTTTATTGTATGTCACTTCAAGTTGAATGTGTGTAACTTCTATGCAATTATTGTGTAACTTTTATATCACAGTGAATAACTTTAATTTATCAAAGTGTAACTTCAACTGTAATGTTCATAGTGTGTCACTTCAAGTTGAGTGTGGGTAACTTCAATTTTTGACTTAGTGATTGTGTAACTTCAATTCAAATATTGTGTTACTTCAGTTGCTTATTTGGTTACTTCATCTTTAGTTGATATTTTTGTTACTTCTATGTGATTGGTGTGTAACTTCAAGTCATTTGTGAGTAACTTCAAGTTGGAAATTGTGTAACTTCAACATCTAAACGCTGAATATGGTGTTTATAATATACTGTGTGTGACTTCTATTCAATTATTGCGTAACTTCTAGATTACAGTGAATAACTTTAATTTATCAAAGTAACATTTCAACTGCAATGTTACTTGTTATACTTCAACATTTATAATCCTTCTTTTACTTCAATTTTGTGTTCTTTTTATTTCATAATACATGGTGTTCGATATTGTTAATCCTTGTTTTCCTCAAATGGCTTCAGGTGACGATGAACAAATTCAGACACAAGCTGCGCCTAAGATTAAGGTGAAGTGTCGTTCCGCGAGGCTGGTCAAATCGATTGAGGGGCTGAATGTGGCACATATTGCAGCAGTCAAGAAAATTGGTTTTGGGGGGCTGCTAGAAATTAAATTTACATCGTACCCACTTGCACATGTCCTTAATTTTTTCGATTGTTTTTGTGATGGGTCCTATGTTTTCAGGGCGTCTGAACTAAAGGAGTTCATGGTTACTAAGCAAGATGTACATGACTGCTTCTTGTTGCCCATGGGGCCCAATCCCCTCGAACCAGTTCCTACTGGCCGCTACAAGAAATCTACTGAACGGGAATTCAAGGAATTGAAAGATCGATGGCGGTTACGATATGAAGTTGTTAAAGTGGCTGATCCTGTCCCTTTGGGCAAGGCATTCACAGATCTAGAGAAGGACAAATTAGGTGGTGATGAATTCTGCAGGCTATTTGTTTTGTGTAGTATGTCGTCGTTCCTATGCCCCACTTCAAATAACGGAATAGATTTAAAGCTTCTCAAGGCAGTAGAAGATGTCAGTTGTATTGCAACGTTTGACTGGTGTTCTTACGTGTTAAATGGTATAGTTAGTGCTGCGAAAGACTCTGTAAAGGACCCTATGCCAGCCTATTTGCTTGGGTGTATCCCTTTTCTGATGATCACCTATTTCCAGAGGTTCGATTTTAGAGGACAGGAATGCAGACACGATCTCCCACTGATAAAGCACTGGGACGAACATAGGATGAAGACTAGGATTGCTGCTGAGATGGACATGGGGGGGTTGGGTCGTCTTCCTTTTTCAAAGGTAAAATATCCGCGGTCTAAGGTGGGGAAGGTTCGTCAAAGGTTGACCATTGCGGGGCCGAGTGAACCCCAACTTCTTCTGGGATCCAGCTCCCACCCAATAATGGAGAAGAAGTTCATTCAGATAGAACTACCGCCAGGAATTGAGGATGATAACGAATTGAAAGCTCGGGCTGTTGATGTGAGTCTTCTGTTACTTGCCCTTCAATTTACTGACCCATATATAATATCATAGTGAATAAGTTGATTTTATCAAAGTGTAACTTCAAGTGGAGTGTGGGTAACTTCAATGTTTGACTTAGTGATTGTGTAACTTCAATTCAAATATATTTTGTGTTACTTCAATCATATTTTGTGTTACTTCAATTGATATTTTGTGTTACTTCAATCATATTCAGTTATATTTTGTGTTACTTCAATATTATTTTGTGTTACTTCAATCATATTTTGTGTTACTTCAATCTTATTTTGTGTTACTTCGATTCATATTTTGTGTTACTTCAATCATATTTAATGTAACTTCAATCATATTCAGTTTAACTTTCTATTGTGTTCAACTCATTCTCATTAATCTGACTAACATTTATGTACTTGTTTTAATTTTAGGGTGTACATGAGCTTTATTTACAGATGCAAAGAAATGCTGTTGCGTTTCATTCCTGGTATGCAGATGCAACCGCTAGGATCAAAGCTGCAACTGGTGGAGACAGTGATTCAGTAGGCCTCGTGCCTTCACAGTCAACCCAAGAATTTTTTGGAGATGAAAACGTTAATCGTTACGTTGATGAAGTATCAGAGATAGCTGCAAGTATGGGACGATCTGTATCTCTTGCACCTGTCTTTCAAAAATCCAAGCCGGGACTGGCTCAACATAAAAAACAACAACAAAGGGCTACCACTCAAGTGAGAGAAGTTCTATGTGGTCTTGCCATTGAAGGTTTTTCGGGAGAGGATGATAAAGCTGTTTGTGAAGTAGATGGTGGTGCAGATATAGAGGTTGACTTGGCCTCAGACGATATGATGGGTAGCCTGGAGCCCTTTTCCACGGCTAGTGTTAAAGAAATCTTTTTAAGAGCGGGGGAGGCGGAGGCTATTGAAGCCATTGGGGATGGAACTGTGCTGTCAAGGGATGCAGAAGGGGCTGCTGACCTAGACGTTGTGCAAGCATTTAGGGGATGCAGGTAACGCCGTTGCCGTTGCTGACAAGTCTGCGATTCAAACTGATCATGGACCCGTGGGCGATGATGCACGATTGTGGAGACGCCCATTGCATCAGAGAAGTCACCTGAAAGGGACTATTACCAGATCCAATCGACTCTTATGGTTACAGCAGATTTAAAAGAGGCCTATCGTGGAGTACCTGAGTCCGCTGGTGGATTTGCGATAGACGGTAGCGCACCTGGCGCAGGGGGTGTTGAGACGTCAGGTGTGGGAGGGGATATGCCTCCTGAAGTCAGTGAAAAGAACGTTGATGCTGCTCCCACCATTTATGTCCCGCAAACTAATCTTATTTTTCACCCATTTCTACTCCATTCCAATGCCCCCCTATCTTGCATGGATTTTATCCCCGAGAACCTGGGTTGTTCTATCGACTGTGGGGCACCTGATCCCAACCAGCTGGTGGTGTCAGAAATTATGAAGCGCAATATGAGGATGTTCAATACAGTGTTCAGTTTGAGGAAAGATATGATGGACTACATCTTTAATAAATCAGACGCCTTTAACAAATCGTAAGTGAACTATTTCAACCCTGGTACTTCTATCCATTAATTTTTACGCTTTTACATTAATAATGTGTTAATTTGTCCTTGTAGGGAACAATTGGTGACATATTCAGAGTTCTACTGCATAACTCGCGAGGATTTGGTGTCATTAGAACCCGGAGTGCAAATCACTGGCAACGTTATTGATTGTTGGTGTTTGTTACTTAATGAAATCACTAAACAACAGAATCAACACGGGTCAAAATCCCGATGTGCCTTTGGCCTTAGTCACACTGTAAGTAGGATTAAACCTTTATTGAAGTTATGCGAATTGTTTATAATACCTTCACTCCAACGCATATTATGAGTTTATTAATTTCTCTTCACTCTAATTATAGGAGACTTTGCTGGAAATTTATCATGCGAGAAAATCAGGAAAAGTTGTCGATCTGACACAGCAACTGTTTACCAGTTGGGACATATGACATGAATCATGTTTGTCTCCATTAAATCTTGACGCTGATATGGTATGATTTCTAAGCTACTTATGCAATAAAATGGTGAAACTTCAATCCTTTTTAAGTCACCACTAGTGTTTAAGTTTGGGCTGCTATGTGGAGTTACAACATCAAGCCTAGAGATGTCAATGGGGCGGGGTGGGTGCGGAGGATGGGTAATCCGCACCCGCATCCGCGAACTATAAAGCGTACCCACACCCGCCCCACGACCCGTTTGGGTTGAAATTTTCAAACCCGCACCCTCCCCGCGGGGACCCGCTAACCCGTCAAATTACCTTTCTCCTCATAATTTTTTTTAAAACAAATCATGAATCTAAACATATTAAGTTTCGTATGACTTATACAAATAGTATCCGAAAGTGGTATGAAATAATTTCACATTCAATTAACTAGTACATAAGCTATCAAACAAGTCTATTTTATTAGTTTAGCCTTTATCTTTTTAAAATAATCATTTTTTTGTAAACTTTTACTTAGTTATATGTATACTATAGGTGAGTCGGAGATCATTAAGGCGGGTATAAGCGGGGCGGGGACATGCGAGGCGGGTGGTGTGGGGCGGAGTGGGTACGGGGCGGGTCTTATGTGATACCCGCACCCGCCCCACGACCCGCGACGAATGTCACTTTTGATACCCGCCCCCGCCCACCACCCATCAAATCATTACCCGCATCCGCCCCAAGTGGGGCGGGGGTGGGGCGAGACCCGCCAAAACCCGCCCCATTGACATCCCTAATCAAGCCTATTGTATGTAACTTCTATGTTCCTGGTATGTAATCTTAATGGTTGTTACATTTTGTGTACCTTCAATAGTAGATGTTCATTATTCTTAGTGTGTAACTTCAGTCATTGTGCACCTTCAATTCTATTATTATGGTACTTCAATTCCTAATTGGGTTGTTTCAGTCATTGTGTAATTTCAATACTATTATTGTGTTACTTCAGTGACTAAGTGGGTAACTTCAATGTAAGTAGGGTAACTTTAATGGCTAATTGTATTACTTCTATGTAATTAGTATAACTTCAACTTCATTCTGGGTAACTTCAAGATAAAAATTGTGTAACTTCAAGATCTAATTGTTGAATATGTTGATTGTTATATTGTCTGTAACTCCAATGTAATTAGTGTGTAACTTCAATAGCACAGTGAATAACTTTATTTATTCAAGTGTAACTGCAACTTCAATATTCATTGTGTGTAACTTCAAGAGCATTATTGGTAACTCCAAGTAAGTGGTGTCACTTCAACTGTTGTATGTGTAACTTTAATGCATTTAGAGTATAACTTCAAGTATATGTGGAGTTACAACATCAAGCATATTGTATGTAATTTCTATGTTCCTGGTATGTAATCTCAATACTTGGTACAGTTTGTGTACCTTCAATGGTAGATGTTCATTATTCTTAGTGTGTAACTTCAGTCATTGTGTACCTTGAATTCTATTGTTGTGTTACTTCAGTGACTAATTGGGTACCTTCAGTCTTTGTGTAACTTCAATTCTATTATTGTGTTACTTCAGTGCCTAATTGGGTAACTTCAATATAAGTAGGGTAACTTTAATGTCTAATTGTATTGCTTCAATGTAATTAGTATAACTTGAACTTCATTCTGGGTAACTTCAAGATCAATATTGTGTAACTTCAAGATCTAATTGTTGAATATGATGATTGTCATATTGTCTGTAACTCCAATGTGATTTGTGTGTAACTTCAAGTGCATTATTGGTAACTCCAAGTAAGTGGTGTCACTTTAGTTGTTGTTTGTGTAAGTTCAATGCATTTAGGGTGTAACTTCAAGCATATTATGGGTAACTATAACTTCAAACTGTAATTATTGTATTTCAGGTCTTCATCCCCGTGTTGTCTGGTGATAAAGATCATTAGAGTTGTGCTTGCATTAATTTCTTATCCGAGAAGATCGAGGACCTAGACAATCGCTATTACGATGAAGATCTTCTTAAATTGCATCACGGAGGCATCTCTCGTATTGCTGTAATGCATCTATACATAACACTCAGTTATCATGTGTATACGTGTAGTTTTTTGTTTAACTAACAATGGCTTTATACGTTTTCTGTCAAAACTCTACTTACAGGTTGATCTAATGGGAGATTATATGGTGTCAAACGGACATATGAAAGGCTCAAAGGTTAGGGGTTTTAGTCTCGTTAACAAGGAATTTAAATGGCAAGCAATTGGTTTTTTTTTGCGAATGATTGTGGGGTTTATTTGATGTAGCATATGCTGCTTTATGGGGGAGAACTGTTTGAGTGCGGGCTAGAGAAAGCGGGCATGACTACCCTGTTCCGAGCCAAAATTAGTGCCACCCTTGTCCTTAGTGACTTCAACAAGGACAGGGAAGATGTGCTAGCTAGGGTCGCTGCCTTTAATGAAGTTAAGGCACATCCATTGACTATCTCCGCCCTTAAGGGAAGCACTAATACTGACATATCGATGAGCTCAGCCAAGCGCCCCCGTCACATGACGTCTGATAACCGCATTCCTGAAGTTCCATCCTTTACAGTTAAGCCCCCTGTTAGTGGGGGTCTGTCATCTATCAGTAGTCGTCCTCGTGGTAAGGGGATGGACTAGGATGCTCAATCTACTGCGGGAAGCCTGAGGCAAAGGCTCTTGTTGTTTCAAATACACTACGAAAGAACCAGATATTGATAAGGGATGTACAACTTTTGAGGAAAAACGTGGCTGACTATTGCTTCTTAGACGACTACACCTTTGAAAATACGTGAGTTCTATTTATTTTTTTATTCATTGCGTTTTCGAAGATGACTTGAATGTTAGCTGATTATTTTGAATGTTGGCGACACAGAGAAGCACTAGTGTATTACAACCGCCATGCAACGCTTAACAAGGATCAGATTTTGTCCATGCTACCGGATAGGCTAATGTACTCTGATGCGATCGAGTGATGGTCGATGTTGCTAAATCGGTTAGAGTCGGATGACAGCGATTTTGCAAGAATGGCTTTCTTTGGCATAAGTCATATGGTAATACTATCTAGTTCTTGAATTATTATATTAGACTTATATGCTTAACTTCAAGGGTAGTCAACTGTGTTCTATGTGTTACTTCAACACTGTTTTTTGTGACTTGTTGAAAACTGTGTGACTTATATGTGTAACTTCAACACTATTTTTTGAAACTTCAACTAAGGTTTTGGTAAAGTTTAATGACATTATGTGAAACTTCAACTAACAGAATAACACTTTTTTTGACTATTGTAACTACAGGACGCGCTCAATAAGATGATTGTTACCTTTGAGAAGCCCACTCAGAACGACGGCGACGCAGACGAAGTTTTCCGATTATGGGATCTCTTCATCAAGGATTGTGAGGACTCATTCAACCCTAATGCAGATTTAATATTCGTACCATTTAACATCGACGACCATTTTGCCTGCGCATGTATCAACTACAGGTCAAAAACAGTTGATCTTCTTGACCATCAATATCACTCTGATTCGAATCAGTCTATCATATGCAAAGCTTCTCGTGTAATTGTAAGTTTGTGGGAAATACACAAAATTTTAATGTTGTGAATATCTGATTGTTTAATTTATTTATCAGTCTTCACTTTTATATAGGCTTCTGCCATGGCCGATTTCTTTGAATCAAGAGGTGTTGTCAGAGGAATGTCCATTATGGACTTCAACCATCATCAGACAGTTTTTTCATGGCAGAACCCCACCCATGATCTCTGTGAATATGGGATATTCACAATGATGCATATGTTAATGTACGAGGGTGAGCCTTTTCAGCACAAGGACCTTGAGAGGAAGGTCAACCGACGTTATTTGGTAATTCAGTTGGCGACGACCCTTGTACTTGCTGATCTGAACCTCAGAAGAGATTCTGTTATGGTGATAAGTGAATATTTGTATGGTTTTAACCCCCAATTTAGCTCGGTTTTGTATGTCATTTGTGCTTTGTTAAGCCACTTTATTAGCTAATATCGTCTTTTAGGCGAATTCCTATGTTCTAACCTGTTTTGTAGGGAAAGTGACGTTTCTACGCCCTGTTTCTATATTCCCGAGCATTTGCCTAGAACCCGACGATATGAAGATGCAAGCTTGACCATGTCAAAGGGCATTTCAAGAAAGTTCACTAATTCGAAAGAGAGAAGAAGCAAAGACAGTTTCGTAGTTGTCGGAAGATCAATCATTTAGGCGGAAGAATTCATCGCTTTACATCAAATCCTATCAACAAACCCGACTCAAGAGGTCAAGGGGGATGTTGGAAGTCAAGTCAAAGCGAAGGAAGATGAAACGTTAGTCAAATACTTCTAGATGCCCACTTACCCGATCGGGTAAGTGTGTACCCGATCGGGGATGTGTGCTGATCCGAGCATGACAGCTACAACTTCCTACTTTTGTCCTATGTGTTTAATGCCCAACCTCTTCTCCACGAAACCCTAATACTATAAATAGATGCTCTAGCCCCTCTTCTCAAAACACACAATCTCATACACACCTTTCTACAATCCTTTTCTCTTCTCTTCTTACATTTCTCCTTAGATTAGGAGGAGGGGGAACTAGCCTCCCTTCTCTCATTTTCTTCTTCTTTAGTCTTTAGTTCTTAGTTTATTTCTGTCCTTTTCATATCAAAACATTAGCTTAGATCAATAAGAATTTCAATCTTTGTAGTCTCCTTTGTTGGGTACAAGTGTTGTAATTCAAGGATCGTTTATTATGTGCAAGGATTTTCTATTATTGTTATCGCTTTCATTGTTGATCGTCATATAGGTATTTCTGTTTTATCCCTTGTTTAATGTTCTTATTGTTTTCCGTTTGATTGTTATTCGCTTTACATATTGTTCTAGATTCATTTTCATGTTGTTATAATCGTAATTTCATTTCTTAGATTATCAATTAGCGTCGTTATTATCGCCATATAAAGAGTCAAAATCAAATAAACATGTCTATCCTAGTTTTCATTGTTAATATCATTTTAGACTTAGACATTATCATGAGTAAGTAGTCACCTTTCTAGGGTGTAGGGTAGCCATGTTAGATTGATTAAAAGATGATAATTGGATAAAGAAATTGTGCCTTTAAAACATTGTGTCTATGCATGTTTGGATCGTAATGATAGTTAACGACTTCTGGCCGGAAATCATCGACTAAAATGGAATTCTTTTCCAAGTAGAGATACGTGAATTGAATAGAAAAAGTTTGACATGGTAGATTAAGACCTAGTAAATCGCCTAAAAAGCCTGCTAGACCATATGATCTATGATTGTAATGAACACATCATTCTTATGAACTCACAATGAATTATTTGCATGTTCCAAATCCAAATTCATCAATATGTCAATCTACATGTGTGAACCTATTTCCCTAGATGCTTTTCATCATTGTTAATTCATCTTTAGCTTTATTGTTTTCATTTTAGTTTGCTTTTATTTTGTTTTCATTTATGCTTTTTATTAGTTTAGATATCAAAATCCCAAAACCCAGATATTCGTTAGATAAAACCCAATTGCGAGACATTTCACATCCTATAGGAAACACCATCTCTCTGAGGATCGACCCCTACTTCCCTAATTACATTAATTTGTTATTAGCCTAGTCTGGGTAAATTATCTTTGTATCGGGCTCGCGACAAGCACGATCAAATTTTGGCGCCGTTGCCGGGGAGCACGGTTTAGTTTTCCTTTTTCTTGTGATTTTTATCGCAATTAGTTTTATTTAAGTCTTTAGGAATCCAAATTCCTTTAGACCTCTCTTGATTTTTCATCTTAGCTTTTCAATCTTATGCTCAGATCCTCTAGACTAGGGACCCCTTTCTCTTTAGACCCCGAACTAGAAAGAACTCTGCGTAGGAAACTAAAGCTATTCAACGAAATTTCAAAAGCTTATGATATTTCAAGTTTAGATCGTATTCGTGAGAAATACTCGGATATTCTATCTAATCTTGAAGGAGAAGAAGATCCATTCTCATCTCCGTTCCCAAAAAAAAAAAAAACCAATCAAATTTCAAACAACACTCCATCTTCATCTTCACAAAATAAAAATGGTTCGACTTTCAGACCATTCCAAACCCACCGCAGAAACACTTCCAAGGGGTATTGCTACACCCCAAATCGCAGCCGAAAACTTTGAAATCAAACTTGCCTTCATTAACCTTATAGAAAGAAGCCAATTTAGTGGCAATGCCACAGAAGATCCCAACCTTCACATCCAAAACTTCTGTGACTATTGCTCCACTATTAGACAAACTGGAGTCACCCAAGGGCAAACTAGAGAGATGCTTTTCTCATTTTCTTTGAGGGGTAAGGCAAAGTTGTGGATACATAGCCTTGATAAGGTTACATTAGGTATCACCGATTGGGAGAGTTTAGCTCTTGCCTTCTACCAAAAGTACTTTCCTCCAGAAAAGACCGCTTTGTTGAGAAGTCAAATCACTAGTTTCCGACAAGGGGATGATGAGAGCCTATATGAAGCCTGGGAGAGGTACAAGGACTTGCAAAGAGAGTGTCCTCATCATGGGATAGATAAATGGCTCCTTGCCATCACATTCTATAATGGATGTTATATAGAGTCCCGTCGAATCCTGGATTCTGCTAACAATGGAAGATTTGATCAAATCAATGTTGAGATTGCTCACACTACCATTGAATCCATGGCAATTCACGATTCTCAATATAGAAATTCCCGCTCCATACCATTGAAATCTAAGCAAGAAGACCCCACTTTGACACTTTTACAAGCTCAAGTAGCCCTTCTCACACAAAAACTAGAACAAATCCAATCCTCTACATTTCAACAGAGTGACAATGGTGTAAGTAAACTTGAAGCCATGATGCTGCAATTAGCTCAAAGGCAAGACACCATGATAGCTCGATTCCAAGAGAGCGATCAAGCTAAGGACGCCGCCATCAAATTGTTAGAAGCTAAAATTTCTCAATATGCCTCTTCTAATACCTACCAAAAGCAAGGGCAGCTGCCTTCACAATGTTACCAACCTCACGAAACTTTAAATGCCATTTCCTCGAGAAGTGGTAAGCAAAATGATGAGCATGTGGTTGTTGATGTTGAAGATGAGGTGCCCACGTCAAAGGGGAAAGAGCCCGAGATTCCTATTGAGATCAAAGTCCCATTTCCCCAAAGGTTAGCCAAGCACAAGGAGGAGGCAAAGTATGGTAAGTTCCTTGACGTCGTCAAGAATTTAAAAGTAACAGTCCCTTTCAATGAATTGCTTTCCCAAGTTCCTTCTTATTCCAAGTTTATGAAGGAAGTCCTAAAAAAGAAGCGATCCTTCAATGAGATGAAGACCGTAGCTTTCACTGAAGAGTGTAGTGCACTCTTGCAAAATCAGTCTCCACCAAAACTTAAGGACCCTAGTAGTTACTCCATCCCTTGCACTATATGCACGTATACCATTGATAAGGCCCTTTGCGACCTAGGTGCTAGTGTAAGTGTCATGCCCTTTTCTATGTTTGAAAAACTTAACATGGGTGCTTTGAAATGCACTAATATTACTTTGCAAATGGCGGACCGTTCTCTAAAACAACCCATGGGTGTTTTAGAAGATGTGCCCGTCAAAGTTGGTAAGTTTTTTATTCCCGTTGACTTTCTAGTATTTGACATGGCCGAAGACTCTCATATCCCAATCATTTTGGGAAGACCCTTTTTGCACACCACTGGTGCAGTTTTTGATGTCAAGAATGGGAAGTTGACATTAGAGATAAGAGATGACAAGGTGATTTTTAGTAAAAATTCCACCGTTCGGAGTCCCGTGTTAGAGGACACATGTTATGTGCTTAATGTTGATGACTCTTCTATTGTTTCTTCTATGCCTCGATCCTTACTGACGGATCCGTTGGAGGCACATGTTAGTGTTGATTCTCTTGCAGGGGAGCATACTAAAAGCACTACTGCTAAAAGTGCTAGAAGGGGCTATTCTCGGAAAAGCTTGGCATGGATGGAAAATGTAAAGAATGCTATGAAAATGAGCTTGGATGATAGTGAGCTTAAAGATAAAGGATGATTTCAAAGAAAGGAATGGAGTCTAGCAAGACTTTTTAAATTGCGCTTCTCGGGAGGCAACCCGTGTTCCTTTTCCTTTTGCACTTTTATTTTTGTATTCCCTTTTTCGTTGTTAGGATTTATTTTGCAGATGAAAGAGTTTTTGAAGAATCTATAAAGACCTTCCTTGTCAAGTCCAAAAGACTAGCTTGGGGGAGTCCGCGCTGACTAGTAAGCTTCACTCTTCTTTCATTTTTCCTTTTCCCCATTAAGCATCTCATTGCATATTTTGTCTTTGTGCTCACATTGAGGACAATGTGATGTTTAGCTTGGGGGAGGGATTGCATTTTCCCATTTTGCATTTTAGTTGATCATTTTTCAAATTTTGAATAAAAGAAAGAGAAGAGTTTTGAGAAAAATTAAAATTTTTGAAAATCATTGAATGCTTTTCATGCTTTGCTTGCTTGTTTACTATGCTATCATGTTACATTTCCCAAACTTAGAGCTTTCAAAAGATAATAATTCAATATTCATTGAATTGTGCATACATGGGGAAGTCTTGTACACAGTAGGCATGGAATGAATCTATAGATGAGTACGATTGATCTTGACATTTGGCAAGCTACATATATTGTAAGGTAGAACCTCCTTAGGCTGGTACATCTATACCCAGTCTCATCTAGGTGTGTGTAGTTCTCCTTGTGATGTGTGTCATATCAAAACGCATAAGTATGGTTCTCATTTCATTCCTATGAGCATTGCATTCATGATTCACTATGATTTGAAGCCTTTTTCACTTTGAATTACACCCCAAAATTAGCCCCTTCATACAAATGCTTCACAAAAATAATAGCTACAAATAAAAACTGCCTACCTTTTGAGCTAGTAGCTAGACTATGGTATATGGGTGCTCTTTTGAGAAGATTTGTTCTTATTTGACAAAGTGAATTTGGAAAACGAAAAATATTCAAGAAGTGATGATATGTTCAAAAGAAGAAAAAAAAAGGAAAAAAAAGAGGAAAAAATCGGAAAAAGAAAGAAAAAGAAATATTAGAAGAAGTTGAGAGTATCTCCTAAGAAATGTCAAGTCAATATTCAGAAGGAGTTTACCCTTGTGTTTCGTGTGTAATAAGCCAATTTGTTGCTTTTTGGCTTCGTTATCCGTCTTCTGGGAAATTGATCGAAAGTTTGGATTGAGTATCCATTTATCATTGGTTAGTTGCTAGCTCGTTTAAAACTTCACATAACCATAACTGTTTGTCCACATTTCACCCATTTCCCACAGCCTTCTTCTTATCTTTTCGGCTTCTTTTCTGTGTGCATTGTGATCTTTGACTTGTGTTTTGAATTGTTTACCATATTAGACTGCAGACGCATTTTCATAAGTCGTAGATAGGTGAGTGTCTCAAAAACATTTACACATAAAGAATCACCTTTTACATACATTGAGTGTTCGAGTGTGCCGTGAGAGTCCATTTGTCAAAAGATCATGTCAAAAGATCATGCAAGAGCCGAAAATCTATAGTGAAATTCTTTGTGCTACGCCGTTATGTAAATCTCAGCCATGTTTATGTATCATTCTTGCCCACGTTGTTTTGGGTTATGATTCATTATGTTTTCAAAGCTTTATGTTGAGATTTGTTTCCTGATGGTGTAGTAGCCAACGCTTGCAACCTTGTCCTGGTATTGTTTGTTATGTTTGCTTGAGGACCAAGCAAAGGTTTAGCTTGGGGGAGTTTGATAAGTGAATATTTGTATGGTTTTAACCCCCAATTTAGCTCGGTTTTGTATGTCATTTGTGCTTTGTTAAGCCACTTTATGAGCTAATATCGTCTTCTAGGCGAATTCCTATGTTCTAACCTGTTTTGTAGGGAAATTGACGTTTCTACGCCCTGTTTCTATATTCCAGAGCATTTGCCTAGAACCCGACGATTTGAAGATGCAAGCTTGACCATGTCAAAGGCATTTCAAGAAAGTTCACTAATTCGAAAGAGAGAAGAAGCAAAGACAATTTCGTAGTTGTCGGAAGATCAATCATTTAGGCGGAAGAATTCATCGCTTTACATCAAATCCTATCAACAAACCCGACTCAAGAGGTCAAGGGGGATGTTGGAAGTCAAGTCAAAGCGAAGGAAGATGAAACGTTAGTCAAATACTTTTAGATGCCCACTTACCCGATCGGGTAAGTGTGTACCCGATCGGGGATGTGTGCTGATCCGAGCATGACGGTTACAACTTCCTACTTTTGTCCTATGTGTTTAATGCCCAACCTCTTCTCCACGAAACCCTAATACTATAAATAGATGCTCTAGCCCCTCTTCTAAAAACACACAATCTCATACACACCTTTCTACAATCCTCTTCTCTTCTCTTCTTACATTTCTCCTTAGATTAGGAGGAGGGGGAACTAGCCTCCCTTCTCTCATTTTCTTCTTCTTTAGTTTTTAGTTCTTAGTTTATTTCTGTCCTTTTCATATCAAAACATTAGCTTAGATCAATAAGAATTTCAATCTTTGTAGTCTAGTTTGTTACAAGTGTTGTAATTCAAGGATTGATTATTATGTGAAAGGGATTTCTATTATTGTTATCGCTTTCATTGTTGATCGTCACCTAGGTATTCCCACTTTATCCTTTGTTTAATGTTCTTATTGTTTTCCGTTTGATTGTTATTCGCTTTACATATTGTTCTAGATTCATTTTCATGTTGTTATAATCGTAATTTCATTTCTTACACTACTACAAATACAAGCAATAACAACGCCCCATCAACAACGCATACTCACGAAAATAAAGAAAAACCGTTGTGGAATGGATAATTATTTTTCCGCGGAATTTTATTAAACCTAATAACAACGGTGTTAGTTTTTCGAACGTTGTTATTAGTTTTAACAACGGCGTGAACTAAAATAACCGTTGTAAATAAATTTACTAATAACAACAGTTTATTCTATATCCGTTGTTATTAATTTAGCGCGAAATAATGAAAAGTAATAACAACGGGTATGAAAAACCCGTTGTTATAATGTGTTATTAATTTGGCGCATTATTTGGCTTAAATTAATAACAACGGATATGATTTTGTTGTACGTTGTTGTTAGTTGTAACAACGGATTTAACTTTGTTAACCGTTGTAAATAGGTAACCTAATAACAACGGTGAATATGAATAATAACCGTTGTCAATACTTTTAATAAAGATGAAAAAAATACAGAACACTAATAATACTGTACTGCAACACAAAAACACAAACACAAAGCGATTATACTGCATCACAAAACCACAAACACTAATAATTTATTGATTTCCTGATCGTCTCTTTGTCATCATCTCCGTCTGCTATTTCTTATTAATCAGGTATTCTAATAATTTTTCTTTATTGATTTCCTGAATTTCGTTTATTTGTGAATTAGTTGCCTTATACATTGCTGAATTAGTTGGCTTATTATTGAATTAGTTTTAATTAGTTGGATTTTCTGAATTACTTGGCTTACTATATATACTACGAATGTAGATAAATGACTCGAACTTGGATGAATGCTGCGAATATGAGTGACCCAAACTATAAGGATGGTTTAGCTGAATTTTATGAAGTCGTTGCGAACAATTTGAATGGTTCTTCTAGTATTCCATGCCCTTGTGAAAGATGTGGTAATATTAGGTATATGGCTATTCCGGACGTTAAAATTCACCTAGAAAAGTATAGTTTTAGTCGATCCTATACCCGTTGGATTTTTCATGGGGAATCATTAGAGGAAGATAATAATTTTGAAGAAGATGATCTTGAGGTATACGAAAGGATAACTGATGATCCCGAGTTTGCCGAGTATGTTGAGTTGGAAGCAGACGAGTTGAATGTTGGGTCTACAGATAATGAAGAAAAAGATGATGAATCAAATGCTTTTGAAGATGAAAACATTAATTTGGATGACCTTGACAACATGTATAAGAAGTTGTGTGAGTCTGAAGCGCCTCTATACCCTGGTTGTAAGTACACAAAGATGTCGGCTGTGGTGAAGTTGTATAATATCAAGGGGGCAAATGGGGTTAGTGACACGTGTTTCACTAGTTTATTAGCCTTGATAAACGACATGCTTCCAGATGGTAATGTTCTTCCCGTTAAGACATATGAGGCTAAAAAACTAATTAGAGGGGTGGGTATGAAATATGAGAAAATACATGCATGTCCAAATGATTGCGTATTGTATCGAAAATTATATCAAAACTTAACCAATTGTCCGGTTTGTTTTGAGTGGCGTTATAAGGATAAGGAAGGGATCCCGGCTAAGGTGTTATGGTATTTTCCAGTGATACCAAGATTCATAAGGATGTTTGCGAATAGCAATGATTCAAAAATGTTAACTTGGCATGAAACTGGAAGAATAAATGATGGGAAGCTAAGACACCCGGCAGATGGTATGCAATGGAAATCGTTCGACGCTAAGTATCCCGATTTCGGCATTGAACCTAGAAACTTACGTCTAGCGCTGTCCACTGATGGAATGAACCCACATGGAAACATGAGTACCCAACATAGTACTTGGCCAGTAGTGTTGGCAATATACAACTTACCTCCATATGTGTGCATGAAAAGAAAGTACTTGATGTTGTCGTTGTTAATTTCCGGCCCTAAACAACCTGGAAATAATATAGATGTCTATTTGGAACCTCTTTTAGATGATTTGCGAATTTTGTGGGATAGTGGGATAGAAGTATTTGATGCATATAGGAATGAAACTTTCAATTTGAGAGCGATGTTATTGTGTACAATAACCGACTATCCGGCTTATGGCGACCTTTCTGGGCATACGGTGCATGGGAAAGAGGCATGTCCATTGTGTGGGGAGGATATCGAGTCTGAATACTTGAAGTGTTCTCATAAGTATGTGTATTTGGGAAATAGGAGGGGCTTGGATCCTGACCATTTTTATCGCAAGCAGCAGAAAGCATTTAATGGACGTCAAGAACATCGTCAACCTCCTAGAATTTTGAGTGGGCATGAAGTTTATCAGAAAGTAAAGCATATAGAGATAAAATATGGGAAGAAGAACGGCTCTAAATTGTCTACTCGTGGGTATAAGAAAAGATAAACTTCCATATTGGCCTGACCTGGAGGTCAGGCATTGCCTCGATTTCATGCACATTGAGAAAAATGTCTGTGATAATATTATCAATACCCTCCTGAATGTTCCCTGTAAAACAAAGGATAACGCCGCAGCTAGGGAAGATATGCAAATGATGGGTATTAGGCTAGAGTTGGCACCACAGAAGAGAGGTAATGGTACATTTTTACCGCCAGCAGCTTATACCCTTTCACGGAATGAGAAAAAAGAGTTTTGTGCATGCTTGGATGGAATTAAAGTGCCACATGGTTATTCGTCCAACATCAAAAGCCTTGTGTCGATGCAAGATCTAAAACTCACCGGGTTAAAGTCACATGATTGCCACACTTTGATGCAACAATTACTATCCGTGGCTATTCGCTCCAGTTTACCTGAAAAGGTACGATATGCTATTACCAGATTCTGTCTCTTCTTCCAGTCCATATGCGATAAAGTCATCGATCCCGATGCTGCGGATTCATTGCAGGACCTCGTTGTCACCTCTCTTTGTCATTTTGAAATGTATTTTCCACCCTCTTTCTTCACTATCATTATTCACCTGACCACTCACTTGGTTAGGGAGATTTTGTACCTTGGGCCCGTGTACTTGAGATACCAGTATCCTTTCGAAAGATTGATGAAAGTCTACAAGGACTATACATCTAATCGGTATCTTCCAGAAGGTTGTATTGCTGAACGTGCTATATTAGACGAAGCTCTTGCATATTGTTACGCTCATCTCTCTCCTGAGGAGTTAATTGGCGTTCCAAAGAATCGTCATAGTGACTGGATGACCGGAAAAGGTATTAGTGGCCGGGTTGAAAAAATTGTGTCACGTGACATGTTACATTTAGCACATACGTATGTGCTAAACAACGAAGATGAGGTGCAACCTTATATTGAACAACACAAAGATGAGCTCAAATACGATCACCCAAACAAGAGCGAGATGTGGATTGCAACCGAGCATAAGAAGACATTTGGAGAGTGGTTTAGGAATGTTGTCTTGGAGTATAAGAATTTGTATGGTGATGACATCTCTCCTAGGTTACTACGTCTTGGGTTAGGTCCAAACGCCAGGGCCACTTTTTTCAGCGGTTTTGCTATTAATGGTTATACTTTTTACACCCGCGAGCAAGATGAGTTGAGCACAATGCAAAATAGTGGTGTGAGTTCTGAATTTGAGGCAATGCACTTTGCTACTTCAAAAGATCAAAACCCTATTTGGGGAAAATGCCTTTATTATGGTGTTATTCAAGAAATATTGGTATTAGATTACATTGATTTCACAATACCTCTGTTTCGATGTAACTGGGTTGATAACAACAACAATTGTGTTCGAAAGGATAAAATGGGATTTACGTTGGTCAATTTGGATAAGGTTGGCACTAATAAGGATGATCCTTTCATAATGGCATCCCAAGCTAAACAAGTGTTCTATGTCACCGATCCTATGGATAAGAAGTGGTCTGTTGTACTATCTATAATGAGTAGACGGGGTGCACCCGATAATGGTGGGGATAATGATCAGGATGTCGTGTTTGAGGGAATGGATCACTCTTCCACTGTATCTTATTTCGACAATGTTGACACTGATCATGATAACATTGAAAGCATCTATATGCGTGATGATCATGGTGAAGGTATTTGGGTTAACGAAGAAACTATGTCGGGCAAGAAAAGTCCCCGATCCTGAGGTGGTATTGTCTTTAGTTTTTGTTAGCTTTGGTCATTGTTGAAGAATCCCAAATTATTTAGCTTTTGGTCATTCATTATACAGTCTCCATGTTTTGGTTTCTGCTGATATTGCTGTGTATAGTGCTTATGATATTGCTGTCTTTGTTGGTTTCTGCTGATTATTATTGCAGTGTATAGTACTTATGATATTGCTGTCTCTTATAAGAAGTTATAAGAAGTTAGTATATGATGTCAGTGCTAAATCTGGTCTGGACATGTTCAAGTATAATAGCCTACCCACCAACAATAAATACTTGTAACTAACTTTACATTATATACTCAATATAGATCATTTATGATATCTATTATATTTTGGTATTTAGTAAATAATGTGTATTCTTCAGGCCACAAACAGGCGGGTAGTTGTTCGTCTCGCCGACCCTTCATTCAAAGAGAATGTGATTGTTGCTCGGGGTTTCGTATACCCAAAGCCCAAGGACTCAGCGGAAACCATCTTGGTTCATGGCGTACGACTCTTGCCGAAGCATGCAAAAGTGGGGATAGTGGGAGTCGTGAAGGGCGATGGAACCCGTAAACTGCCCGTCCCAGTCCGCGACGACATAGTAATACTGGCAGATGCGGTTAAATGTTTTGTCCAATGGCCTCAAAGCCACATTTTCTTGGCTCGGGATTGTAAAATTCAACAGAATGTAGACGGGGTTAGAAAAATACATCTAATTTAACCCGCCTTTTGTCTTTGTTCATCACCTTCATAAATAGTGAAATTTATACTATGTTTTATTTTTGTTTTGTAGGTAACAAAAAATATGGATAAGTCTAACTCGATAGACAATAATCTTTCTACTACCTCGTCAAAACAACAACTTGATGAGGTATTTAATTTAATCAACTCTCTTTATATTTTAAGTTCTACTATCGCCTCATCATTGAAAGAGCAACTTAATTTAGGTAGCCACATGTAGGTTGTGAAAGGTAGCACACCGCATCATTTCCCCAAGCTGAAAGAGGTCAGGAGTCTATCCAGTACTAAATTTCATGGGAACGTTTACATGGAAAAAGTAGGAACGGTGGCGATGCTGGAGCTTTATAAGGAGGCTGAGAGACGCATAGCAAGCGAGCAATTAATAGTTATTCCGCTCGATAATGATATTGTAGGGGTAGAACGCCAAGCAATGCTGGATTGGGAAACGCTAGCCGTTTGGGCTGGCCTTGACGAGATTGATGTCCAACACCTATATGTTTGGATGAAGTAAGTTTCTTAATAAATTAAATCATGCAGTATTCTAATATTCTGACTAAGTAAGATATAGTGTTTATAATATCGGAATTAAAACCGGCATATAGGTACTTGAACTCGGTTGTGATCCCCGCCGAGACCAATATTAATCCACTTCCTCAATACGGATTCATGTGCCCAAATGTTTTATCTATGCATATCGAGATGTTTTCGTATGAAGAACGTGTAAATTATATTGCTGGGGAGTTGGCGAAAAACAATAAGCTCATTTTTGCCCCTTATAATGAAGCCGGGTAATATATAATTAATATTACGATTGCAAATACAATTGCAGTTTTATATGTTTGGTTATGATGCATGTTGTGCTTGTTAATAATGATGTGTCTCTCGATCTCTAGGAGACATTGGGTGCTAGCAGCGATCAATCCGACCACGAAGAAAGTATTTTGGTTGGACTCTTTGCATAGACAACCATCCGATACCTTTAAGACGTTGATTATTAAGTAAGTTTATAATACTGATGATGATTTGGCACATATAATATTAAGTTTCATTTATTATTATTAAGTAAGTTTATGTGACTTTCGGCATCTTTCCTTTTTTAAAGGGTTTTTGAGAAGAAAAGAGCAACCGGCAATCAACCGACAGAATATTCTGATGATGGCCCTACTTTTATTACGATAACAGGGGTACGTACGCGCAAATACAATACCTTAATAATGAAGTGCATTAAACTAATTACGCATATACATCTGTGTTTTTTAATTACGCATTAAACTAATTGGTAATTGCCTTCTCATCTCTTCGTTTATTATGTAATAATATGTCCCTAAACAGCCGGATAGCATCCAATGTGGATACTACGTTTGTCGTTTCATGTTGGAGATTATTAGGCGAAGATATGTCAGCATTCCAGAAAGATGTAGTAGTTTAATGTAGCTATTATTTACTTTTTTTCATTAGAGCTGATATCTTTTCTGCTATATATATATGATCGATGTTGCTAATTATGTATGATATGCCTATACTGTTGTTACCCTACTGATCGATGTCTTTTATTTGTTTTATCCGCAGTATTCAATCAACCCGCCACATGTCCCTGAGTACACTAAGCACAATATAGACGAGGTAAGGGACTTGTTGGGCAAATACGTCCTTGATGAACAAACAAAGAATAAATGAAACTTAGATTATTTTGGAAGCAGATAGGGAACTTTAATTTGTATGTAGAAGTCATTAATTAGAGCGAGTTGTAATTATGAATTGCTCTGAAAGAGATCATTTTGGTTGTATATATCATCTTGCTGCTGCTGTACATGAATTGCCATGTACATGAATTGCCCTGTACATGAATTGCTCTGATTTATATATAGATATATCATTTTGCTGCTTCTGAAATTGGTTTATGATGCGTACTGCTGCTGATTTATGCAGGATTTTAACTGGTGGCATGGGAACAAATTTCAATTTTTTCAAAAACAATAATAAAAATAATAACAACGGTTTTTCAAAATTCATTAAAAGCGTTGTAACATATTTCCCACCAAAACTTATCATACCTTTAACAACGGTGTATTATAGAATACCTGTTGTTATTAAAACTTTCCACAACGGCTTCTTTATTATACTCCGTTGTAATTAACAATATTCACAACGGGTTTGAAAAATTAAAGCGTTGTTATAATCCTTCCCACCAAAATTAATCATACCTTTAACAACGGTTTAATTTCATAGAACCGTTCTCGTATCTTTCCCACCATAATTATTCACACGTTTTAACAACAGTTATCTAGTAATAACAACGACTTATTACCGTTGTTAAAACTATTCACAACGGTATTTTCATTAAATCGGCACCGTTGTTAAAACCTTTAACAACGGAGGCTTTAACAACGTCCGCTTTTTAATATTACAACGGTTTTTAACCGTTGTCATAGCCTGTTTTTGTAGTAGTGTTACTATCTTTAACGAGTATATAGTTCACTGCTTGATAGCTTTTGTGTCACGGCCTGGGGGGCTTATCTCCAAGTCGGGGCATGGCTGCCTAATAGTTCCACTTTGGGAATGGAGCCAGCTTAAGTACTAGCCATCTCTGCTTAGGGGGTCGCCTAGTAGAGTTTCTCATGTACGTTATGTCATGGGACGGGGAATGGAATAGCTGTTGTCGCTAGGTCTGATCAGTCTAGGACTAGGATGTTTTCCTACCTTGTGGTATAGCCTCGAGTTACAGAAGTCGACTATTGACTGTCCTAAGAACTTATGCCTGTTTGTAGACGTATTGGTCTTTCATGTTTGTATGATTCTATGAATCTTAGAAGGTGAGATGCAAGCCGGCTAAGGTTGATAGAGTTTGGATTACCGGTTGTTAACTGATTCACATGATTACGTGTTGATTAGGGTTTGAGTGTATCATGGCCATGTTAACGGTAACCTCTGAGCTAGCATACCAGCTTCCCTACCTCGTGTTATAGTTTATTATCGGTTTCACATGATAGCTTTCATATGCTAGGTTATATGTTAGTTAATTGTTTCATAACATGAAAAGCATATTGTTTATGTTAAGTTTTGTATTTCCCGTATACATTGCTTTTATGTTATTCATGTTTAATTAAACTCGACATTTCGTGGCTGGGAGAACTCGGAGTTACTCCCCACTGACTGTGGCTTCCGTGTTTATATTTAATGCGGTTGGCAGGTTTGTGATGCATACATTGGGTACATTGACGAGCTAGCGAGCGAAGTATTTACCTTGGACCTATATTCGGTTCTTTAGGATTGTATATTATTATACACTCTTTTATTTCCGTATTTATACGGGAGATATGTCTCCCGTCTTGTATATTTCTTTTGTATAATATTATTTCCGTTTTGTAATGAACCTTTTTATTTATGACACCTTCGTTATGTATTCTCATATTTTATTTAGTTAAATTATTTTTTTTCTTTCCGCAAATTTGAGGGTGTCACAAATCCACTCCTTATATCACCCCCTTATTACTCCATTAATGCAAATCATGGTTACTTGGTTGGCCCCAAACTTCACAATTTGCACAACAAAGCGACCACCAACATAAATCCACCAATTTGGAACAAAGTTTTGTGACTAAAAAAAAAATAAAAATAAAAGAGGTCCTAAACTAGCCTCCTTCCAATTTCCTCCTTATCACTCCCTTCTTATTTCTCCAAAATCCTCATCATAGGAAGAATCATGCTCAAATTTTTTTTCATTTTTTTTTTTCATTTTTTTTCTTGAAAATCCCTCATTTTGCCTAAGGTCCCCTTTCGGGTTTTCACCTTAGCTTTTCCTTTCCTCTCATTGGTGGCTCGCAACTCGATTCTTCATTTTGCCCGGAATGCCCTTTCGGGTTTTCATTCCGTCCTCGACCACCTTCCCAATCTTGCCTAGGTGCCCACCCTTGTGGGTTTTTACCTAGCCGGGATTTTCAATTTTTTTTTTTTTCTTTTTCTTCAAAATAAAGACATAAAAAAAATTACAATGCATCAAAAACAAACTAACTATGTACAAGCTTCTCCCCCACACTTAGAATACACAATGTCCTCATTGTGGAGGAGAGGAAAAATGTTACCTCATCAATTTCCGAAAGGAGAAGATCCCGAGGCACCTCCTCGGTTTCTCCTCCTATCCCTTGCTTCTCTAATCCGTCTTCTTTGCTCCATGCCTTCATCAAGGGTTGCTTGGGTGTAAGGAAAAGGGTAGCCCGGGTTTTGTTGCATGGACAACCCAAAGAGAGAGCTAGCCAATCCATAAACGTCCTCTTACGCCACCGCATCTTCATAGGAGTCTTGAAGATAGGTGTGGTGGCGCTCATTTTGAGCGCTAAAGTGGTTCGTAGCTTGCTCTCTCCAAGCATTTTGGGTGGCCCACATATCATTTTGCTCTTTCCACCTTTGGTCTTGTTGTTCTCTCCAAAGGCGGGCTTCCTCTTGCCCGTCTATCATCCTCTTCCATTCCTCATTTTGAGCCCTCTCGGCTTCCCCTCTCAATCTCTCCCTCTCCTCCACAACATTATGCCAATCATCCAAACTCTCAAGCCGACCTCCTTGTAATTGTTGCCAAGTGTTTGAGGCATCTACCCTCCCACTAATGTGTGCCAAGACGTCGTTGGTGCTAGCAAAATAGTTAGCCATTTGTTTTTGCCATGGCTCCACGGGTGTGCTAGAACGACCCTCCGCATCAAACATGGGGGTGTCGGTATCATGGTGGCTTGGGAAAGGTGATTGGAAATGAAATGGTGGTGGTTGTTGTTGTTGTTGTTGTTGTTGTTGTTGTTGTTGTTGTTGTTGTTGTTGTTGTTGTTGTTGTTGTTGTTGTTGTTGTTCAAAAATGGTGGTTTGGGAAGGGCCTTGCTCAATTGCAAGGATCTCAATCTCCTCTCTCAAATGCTCACTTCCCCCACCACCTTCTCTCCTTACCCTCCTTTGCCTCAAAGGCACTTCTTCTACCTCCTCCTCCTCCTCCGCACTACTTACCCCCAAACTTTCCTCCCTAGGACAAACAAAATCCCACGCCGCGGGTCCTCTAGGTAAAGGATTGTTTTGAGGTCTAGGCAACTTCATGTAGCTTAGCCCGTCACTTCCCAACCAAAACCCTTTCAAGGGTTGCTCCTTGCTAGTCTTAAACATGTGAACTTCTTCTAGCCCAAGACGGTTGTACCTCGTCAAACCCCTACATATGTTCACCGCTTGACCATTAGGAATGCCCCCCTCATAATGCCTTACCAAGAAAGAAATTACCCCCCCACAATGGATGCTCGCCCTTGCCGATTTTTGCCTATGCTTGATGCAAGCTCTCAAAAACAAATCGGCCCAATCCGGGATCCCTACCCCCTCCGGAAGCATAGTCCACAGACATAGCCGGATCTTCTCCGGCACTTTGGTGGGTTCTCCCGCGGAGTTGAAAATGGTGGTAAGGAACCTAGTAATTAGGCGGAGTACGGGGTGGGTGATGGCTGACAGTTTGGCATCCTTAGACGGGCCATGGTCATCGGCAATGTTATCCCACATCTGGTGCATTTTGCCCCTTGGGCATCTAATGTCTACCGGTTGCTGGGTGATTTTTAGGATTTGACGGATTTCGGAAGTTGGGGCTTCATGCCAAGTTTGGTTCAATCGGAATCGGTAGGCTTTCTCCGCACCTTCGGGCACATCCAACTCCGACAAGGTTGCTAGAAACTCGTATGCAAAACTCCTATAGGTGTAATCCCAGGAGTTTTGCTCGAGATAAGCCTCTAGCCCTACTTTAGCTAGCATGTCCCTTGTCAAGTCGAACATGCCTAAGGCATGGAGGGTGGTTGGGCAAAAGAATTTGGTTGCTACAAGAGGGTGAGTGGATATTTGATCCCAAATTTTCTTATGTTGAGCTTGCATCCTCTCATAGCCCATGAACACCGTTTCAACCTCGGTGTCGGGCTCACTCACCGCGGCCCTCTTATTTTTTCCCTTGCCAAACAACTTAGAGATCTTTGGTGCCATATCTGCAAAATGTAACAAACAACACACTACAACAATAACAAGCAATCACTCGAAAGATTTTTCACTCAAGCAATTCAACAAACACTTGGTGAGCAACAATTTCTACACCTCAAAAAGCTAGTGTTTGTTGAATTTCTTTACCTTACTCAGAAAACTTTATCCAATCCTAACTACACAATCAAGCAAGGGGAAAGGGGAACTCAACCTAAGACTAAAGCTAGCCTAATTCGAGCAAAAACTTGAAGGATAATGAAAAAGTCGAGTATGAAGTTATACCTTTGCTTTTCCACAAGATTCAAGCTCCTTGATGATTAGAATAGGTAGGAATTCGACAAGTAGCCTTAAAAACCCAACTAAAGACCCGAAAAAACGAATTTGAGGGAAAAAATCTAGGTTTTTTTAAGACGGATTTTCTGAGTTTTAGGGTGAGTGAGATTGATTTTGGGGTTATTGAGTGTAGAAAAATGATTAGGATGAAGATTGGGATTGATTTTGATGAAGGTTTTGGAAGATTTGAGTGAGAAAGATGGATTTTTGAGGGATTGGGGGTTGTTTGGGTGTGTTTGTCGTGAAAAACAAAGAAGGATGATGGGGTTTGTGTTTTATGAAGAACACGGGCAAGAATTTGGAAAATAAACGAAATCAGCACTCGACGCAGGCTGCGTCGTCACGACGCAGGCTGCGTCGTCACGACGCAGGCTGCGTCGTCACGACGCAGGCTGCGTCGTCACGACGCAGGCTGCGTCCTACGACGCAAGCTGCGTCCTTCACTGCCGGATCACCTTGCCTTTTGTACTTAGCAAAATATTTGCTAAGTGCTCTAAACACCTCCATACTTGCAAATTCACTTCAATGGTCCATAATAACCTCCAATATCTAAATTCCATCGATACCCGATTTTTTTATCCGTGGCACGCATCCCGAGGCGGCCAAAAACTCGCAAAACTTCACAAAACCGTTAGTAACTTAAAAAAATTTTGTTTGATGCAATGTCTAACTAACTTAAAACAACTTAAAGGCTAAGATTTAACAAAGAAACTTCAAAGAAATATTCACAAGGATAGAGTATGTACATGTTTTGCCGTTTATTTAGAGTCGATGGCTCGACTTAGCTATTTCAAGCTTTTCAACTTTGATAAATGGGGTCTTCAAGCAAGACCTCTTCTTCCCCCTCCCGGGTACATCCTTGGAAGTAGTGCTTGAGACGGTGGCCATTCACTTTGAGGAGCTTTCCATCCCCGGGCCCCTCCACTTCAATAGCCCCATGAGTAAACACTTTCTTGACGGTGTAAGGTCCAAACCATCTTGACCTCAACTTGCCCGGAAAGAGCTTAAACCGGTTTTGGAACACAAGAACTTTATCACCTTCCTTGAAAACTCTACGGTTTATCATCCCATCATGCCATCTTCTTGTTTTCTCTTTGTAGATGGAAGAGTTCTCATAAGCATCTTGGCGAATTTCTTCAAGTTCTTGTAATTGAAGCTTCCGGTGCATACCGCTCTCATCTTGGTTTTGATTGAAAGATTTGATAGCCCAATAGGCTTTGTGCTCAACCTCCACGGGGAGGTGGCAAGCCTTGCCATAGATGAGACGGAATGGGGACATGCCAATGGGGGTTTTGAAAGCGGTCCTATATGCCCACAATGCATCAACTAGCCTCTTACTCCAATCCTTTCTATCCGGATTCACCGTCTTTTCAAGTATTCCTTTAATTTCACGGTTTGAGAGTTCGGCTTGCCCGTTTGTTTGTGGGTGGTAGGCCGTGGAAATTTTATGATTCACCCCATACCTCTTGAGAAGGCCTCCAATCACCTTGTTGCAAAAATGGGTCCCCCTATCACTAATGATAGCCCTTGGAAAGCCAAACCGAGAGAATATGTTTTCTTGAATGAAAATGGCTACTACCTTGGCATCATCGGTGCGGGTAGGAATTGCTTCAACCCATTTTGATACATAGTCCACCGCTAAGAGGATGTACAAGTAACCACCGGAATTTGGAAAAGGGCCCATAAAATCAATTCCCCACACATCAAAGATCTCACAATATAAAAGAGGTTGTTGTGGCATCTCATTTCTCTTTGTCAAATTCCCCACCCTTTGACATCGGTCACAAGTCTTTACAAATTTGTGGGCATCTTTAAAAAGGCTTGGCCAAAAGAAACCGCATTCAAGCACTTTTCTAGCGGTTCTTTGTGGCCCAAAATGTCCTCCACAAGCATAGTCATGACAATGATGTAGGATGGAGGGAATTTCACTCTCGGGCACACATCTTCTCACAAGTTGATCTTGGCAAAATTTCCACAAGTAAGGATCATCCCAAGTATAGTACTTGGCATCGGACTTGACTTTGTTCTTTTGATGAGAAGAGAAATGGCTTGGAAGCCGCTTTGTCACTAAATAGTTGACCATGGTGGCATACCATGGCTCTTCCACTTGTATAGCATAGAGTGACTCATGAGGGAGACCTCCTTCAACCTCCTCAAGAGGGCATGATGGTCTTCCTTCATGGTTTAGCCGGCTCAAATGATCCGCCACCACATTCTTCACCCCTTTCTTGTCTTTTATTTCCACATCAAACTCACTTAGAAGAAGAATCCATCTCAACAACCTTGGCTTTGCATCCTTCTTTGCCACAAGGTATCTAATGGCGGCATGATCGGTGTAGATGATCACCTTTGTGCCCAAGAGATAAGATCGGAATTTTTCTAGAGCATAAATCACACCAAGGAATTCCTTCTCCGTCGTGGAATAGTTCTTTTGAGCATCATTCAAGAGGGTAGAAGCATATTGGATCACATGGGGTCCCTTGTCACTCTTTTGACCCAAAACCACTCCCAATGCATAGTCACTTGCATCGGTCATGATCTCAAATGGAAGATCCCATCGTGGTGCTTGAATAATTGGTGCGGTGACCAATCTCTCCTTCAAGTCATTGAAAGCTTTCCTACATTTGTCATCAAAAACAAATTCCGCTTCTTTGTGCAAAAGCTTGCATAAAGGGTTAGCAATCTTGGAAAAATCCTTAATAAATCTCCGGTAGAAACCGGCATGTCCTAGAAAAGACCTAATGTCTCGGGTGTTAGAGGGATAAGGTAGGGTTTTGATAATGTCAACCTTAGCCTTATCCACCTCAACCCCCCTTTCCGACACTACATGTCCCAAAACGATGCCACTAGTCACCATGAAATGACATTTTTCGGAATTTAAAATGAGATGGGACTCTTGGCATCGCTCTAAGACAAGAGCAAGGTGTTTTAGACATGCATCATAGGAGTCCCCATGGACGGTGAAATCGTCCATGAATACTTCTATGATTCGTTCTACATAGTCGGAGAAAATACTCAACATGCACCGTTGAAAAGTTCCCGGTGCATTACACAAACCAAAGGGCATACGACGATAAGCAAATGTACCAAATGGGCATGTGAATGTGGTCTTGACTTGGTCCTCGGGTGCGATTGGGATTTGAAAATACCCCGAGTAACCGTCAAGGAAACAATAGAAAGCTTTCCCCGCTAATCTTTCTAACATTTGATCAATAAATGGTAGCGGGAAATGGTCTTTCAATGTTACCGCATTCAAGCGGCGGTAGTCAATACACACTCTCCAACCGGTTTGGGGTCGGGTGGAGACCAAGTCTCCTTGTGCATTCTTGACTACCGTCACTCCTCCCTTTTTGGGTACGACTTGAGTTGGGCTAACCCAACGAGAGTCGGAAATAGGGAAAATGATACCCATTTGCAATAGCTTAATTACCTCTTCTTGCACTACCTCCGCCATGGGTGGATTGAGCCTCCTTTGGGGTTGTCGGACCGGTTTGGCATCCACTTCAAGCCGTATCTTGTGCATGCAAGTCACCGGGCTTATCCCTTTTAGGTCCGCTATGCTCCACCCAAATGTTTCCTTATGCTTTTCAAGTAGTGATACCAATTTGTCTTCTTGGTCCTCGGTGAGTGTGCTTGAAATGATAAGTGGTAGGGTGTTCTTGTCCCCTAGAAAGATGTACTTTAAATGGCTTGGGAGGGTCTTCAACTCGACCTTAGGAGGTTGGATAATGGAAGGGAGGGGCTTGTGGAGTGGAATACTCAAAGCAAACAACTCGGACAAGTTAGCCAGTGCAGGACGCAGGCTGCGTCCAGTGACGCAGGCTGCGTCGTACGACGCAGGCTGCGTCGTGTGACGCAGGCTGCGTCGTGTGACGCAGGCTGCGTCGAGCACTGCCTTGCCCTGTTTTCAGCATCTCTATGACGTTGAGCTCCTCATATGTTTCTATTGGCTCTTCCTTCTCCAATTCTTCAAGACATTCCTGCACATCAAAGGCCAACAACAAGCGCAAACCTTCCTCTTCCATGGGTTAGTTAAAGCTACCTCGAGTGGGTCTCTATCACAAAGTTTATACATTTGATTCACTAATGGCTCAAAGATATCCAAGAAAAAACAAGATTGATGGTCACTCGGGTGCCTCATGGAGTCATATATATTGTAAGTTAATCTTTTTCCTTCAAACTCCATAGTCAAAGCACCCGTTTGAAACATCGATCTTGGTATTTGAAGTTTTCATAAACGGCCTACCAAGAAGGAGAGGGGTGGCACTAGAGCTAGATTCCATATCTAAGACGTAGAAATCCGCCGGAAAGACAAGATTATCGACTTCCACTAGTACATCCTCTACCATGCCCTTGGGGTAAACACTAGACCTATCGGCAAGTTGAATGACTACCCCGGTCTTAGACAAAGGTCCTAAACCTAGGGTCTCATAAATAGATAAAGGCATGACGTTTATAGAAGCCCCAAGGTCTAGCATGGCACGTTTAAAACTTTTCCCCCCAATAGTGCAAGGAATAGTGAACATGCCCGGGTCTCCACATTTCTTTGGTAAATTTTGTTTGAAAATGGCCGACACATGTTCACTCACCCTAACCTTATGGGTTCCCTTCTTTGGATTTCTCCTAGGTGTGCAAAGTTCTTTCAAAAACTTTGCATACCTAGGGACACTATTCAACAAGTTAAGAAGAGGAATGTTAACCTCACATTTCCGGAAAGTCTCATATAAGTCATTCTCCTTGGCATATTTCCTTGTGCTTATCAAAGCACTAGGAAATGGGACTTCCGGTATGTACTCCTCCACTTCATCATCTTCAATAGTGTCTTTGCTCTTCCTTGAATTGTCTCCCTTTGGGTCCATGCTTTTGGATGCCCCTTTTTCATTTCTCAATATCTCTTCTTGACCAACCACCAATTCTCCTTGGTCTTCAATCTCAATGGTTTCCATCTCAATATTCTTCATCTTTTCCTTTCCATTACCAAGGGGGTTTACTTCCAACTCTTTGCCTACCCTCAATGTCATGGCACTAGCATTTTCCCTTGGTGGGGGAATGGTTTGAGATGGAAATCTTGTGGAGCTTGAGGCTTGGGATTTTGATAAATTTGAGGCCATTTGGGATAGTTGGGTTTCCAAGTTGTTCACCCTAAGGTTGTTAGCCTCCCTATCCTTTCTTGCTTCCTCTCTATCCCTCCTTGCCTCCTCTCTATCCTTCTCTTGATTGGCAAGAAGTGTTTGCAAGATGTCACTCAAGTTCCCTTGAGAAGCAGAATTCCCTTGATTTGGATTTTGGTTTGGTTGTCTTTGGGATTGAGAATTACTTGGAAAATTTGAGTTGTTGGGTCTTGGGTTGTTGTTGTTGAAATTTCTTTGGGGATTTTGGTTGAAATTGGTGTTTCGGTTTTGGGTTGGATTTTGGGCTCTCAAGTGGTTGAATTGACCATTTTCAAAACTCTTTGACTTGTCTCCTCCCCACCCCAAAAGATCACGATTTCCCACTTGGTTATACATCCCTCCACCCCTTGGGTTTCTAGCATTGTAATTCCCATACCCCATGGCATTGACACTCTCCATGGTGGCTCCTTGCTCAATCATGATGTAACAAGTATTTGTAGCATGGTCACCTCCAAAATAAGAACATTCAAGCGGTTCGGGGTGTTGAGAAAATGAACTACCTTTGTTGACAACCAAGTTGGATACCAAGCTTTTGAGTTCACCCATCTCTTGCATGAGTTTGTGATTTTGAGAGGCATGAGAATCTTCCATGGAAGAAACATTTCTTGAGCTTCCTCCCCTTTCATTCTTCCTCCCGTAGCTTCTTGTGTTCATAGCCCACTTCTCAATAATGTTGTTGGCCTCGGCCACATTAAGTGTATCAATACCACCTCCGGTGGCGGCTATAATCATCCGTTGGTCGTTTTGGCATAATCCTTCATTGAAGGCCGTCAATAGATCATCCCCCGACACCCCATGATAAGGGCACCTTGCCACGAGGCTTTTGAATCGCTCCCAATAGTCATAGAGAGTTTCCCCCATGTCTTGCTCAATGGTAGTGATGAGCTTCTTTGAGTGGTTATGCCTCGAATCCGGGTTGTATTTCTCAAGAAATTTCTTCTTCAAACCCACCCAAGTAGTGACGGAATGGGCCGGAAGACAAAACAACCATTCCTTAGCGGCATCTTGTAGAGAGAATGGAAATGCCCTAAGTTTAAATTGGTCTTCGGTCACTCCTTGAGGGATGGCCCCTTGGCATATCATGTGAAATTCGGCCAAGTGCCTATTGGGATCATTTCCCACCATTCCATGAAATCTTGGCAAATTATGAACAAAGAACCCCTTTAGCTCGAAATTTACATCCCCCATGGGAGGGTATGCAATACACAACGGTTGTTCTTCATAGTTTCTTGCCCGGATTTCACCAATAGTTCTATTATCTTCCATTTCGGGTGGGTAGATGATGTTCAAGGGTGGTGGTCTCCTAGGTGGTGATCTAGGTGGTGACACAAACACTTGTTCTTGTGGTTCTTGAAAAATATTGTTCTCAAACTCCTCTTCACTAGGCTCCCTCCAAAAGGGTCTCCTATAGAGGGGATTCGAAAACATAACCAATTGGAAATGCTACTAGAAGCCGGGTCAATGTCTTGGTCACCAAGTCCCTCTTGTGACCTAGGCATAAACTCTAAAACACTTCAACAACACAATTAGTAACTTCAACACCAAGTAACCTACAAACAATACAAAAAGAAATATTTGAAAAACAATCTAAACAAAATATGACACTAACAAGAGTTCAATTTGATATTTAGATAAATTGCCTTCCCCGGCAACGGCGCCAAATTTGACGGCTTATTTTCGGGGTCGTTAATTCCGGAAACTAGCTATGCCAAATAACAATTTATAAAACCAAATCTAGGCTCAAACTAACCTAAGTAAAGGGTAGTAAGGGTAAGACAAGGATCGAACCCAAGAGAAGGCGATGAATGCTAATAATCTAATCTAGACTCTTGCTAAAAACTGATTAAACAAATTAAGTAATCTAACCACAAATTAAACACTAATTGAAACAAAGACTAGAATTACTTACAAACTATGATATTCACAATGGTAAACATGTAGATAACAAATAGGGAGAAAGTGTTTCATGAGAAAAGATTATCAATCCTAGAATCACCAATAACAACTAAATAATCAAGGATTCAAATAAG